>VZSV01000054.1:2280638-2300525 GCA_013398735.1 Nothocercus julius
AAGAGTCTCCAGTATTAGGAAAGGGGAGGCTAAGGGAAGCTTTGGTCTGTGTTGTGAACATGACTGTAGCGGCCAGGAGTTCCTGCTCTTCAGCTCTTGCAGCTTAAATAAGGAGGACTGTTAGTATTTTGCTTAAAACCTTTTTCCAAGGTCGGTATGTGGCAAAGCAAGAACACAAATGTCCCAAATCCCATGCCTGCGTTCAGCCTACTGGCCTGCACTACTCCAACCCGTGCTAATGCATTCGACACCCAGACACGCATATCCATGGTGTTGAGGTCTGTGATCGTGGAATATTCATCCTGTCGCATAGAAATCAGCTCATAACGAAATTACTATGTTACTATATGTATTCATGTAGTTTATCTGATAGACAGCAGTTTGGAGTGAAATTACTAACTCAGATAAAATTTTTTTTTTTTTTTTTTTCCCTCTTCCCCTGGCTTTAATTAAAAACGGACAGCCCAGACCTACTGTTTACCCTGCAATGAAATTCCTCTCAGTCTGTTTTCTCTGCTTTGGGGACTTCTTATTCTAATTCCATATTTCTGTATGCCTTTAAGATACATTTAGAGATAAATGTATAACAGGGACATGATCAGGCTTGGTTCATATTTCTTTAACAGCATTTTTGAAAAGATTTTTCAGAAGGCTGGAATGGTCAGATGCAGCTTGATAATTCTGCTTTTGCTTGGAGATGAATAAAACCATCTCTTAAATAAAAGTCTGACGTAAGCAAATCTTTTGATGTCCCTTAACTCCAGAGGTCGTGGAGTTTTTTTGCAGAGGGAGGTCCAAAGAACTCCCTGAAAGAGTTTGGGGGAGCTTTGAAGATGATAACCAGCTGGTGGGGGCACAGCAGGTTGCTGCGGCACAAAGTGCAGCCAGTCTGATCCTAGCCTGGAAGAAGGGCTGGCTGCCTCCTGCCTTCCCAGCGTCTGCCCAGCGCATCCCCTCCGTCCCCTACCTGTGCGTAGCAGCTCGGGGACCACCGGTGTCGCCCATCCCTCGCGCGAGCGGGAGGTAACAGGCAACGTCATGTTCTGCGCACTAAGTCCTAGCTGCCGTGTCGGGCTTTTGTCGTGAATTGTCTGTAGTGCGTTATTCTCGTTTTAGAAAGAATGGGGGTTTGCACACACAGAAAGTTATTTCTGTCTTTCCTCTGGAAGTTGTAAAGCTACACAGGCTTATAAAATGATAATTTACCTGAGTATGCTTAGAAAATAATATGCATTACTTTGGAAATGTCTACTCTGGTAGTCACTGAGATTGGACAGGATTGGACCACATATGGGAAGACATGTTTAAGACCTCTAGGCTTTATATTGCTGCTGAATAATTCAGTCTTGGATGCCTTGCACATGTAAAACAGGGCATTGTTAAATGCCGTTCTGCAGTCTGGCTCCTCCAGCACAGAGATGTGCACACTACCTAACGCGGGAGAGCGCCGCATCCATCCTGCGTTGCGTTGGAAGTCTGCATGATGGTCCTGAGGGTCTTCCCTAGCTGACAAGGGTTCTTGGCGCATATTGCAAAAGAAGGGTGGAGCTAAACCCATTCTTGATTCACCTTTTTTATCATAAAACTCACCCACTTTCTTTGCACCGTGCCCAGGTGTGTTCCGCAGCCCGTGCTGTGCAGGCTGCTCTGCCCCGTTGGCGTGCGCTGTGCGCGCCAGCCCTCTGGGGCTCGAGCGCAAAGGTTGCTCAGAGGAGCTCCGAACGCTCTTCTGCTCTCAGCTGCAAAATGCCCAGGCCTCATTTTATAGTGCAATATCTGTAAACCTAAGGCAGATGTCTCTCAGATAATAAGTACCCATGACGTGCATTAGTATTGATTAGGAATAGTTGAAAATACCCATTCTAGGAATTGTTAATCCTGCTTTCCAGCATAATAACAGAAAGTATTTTTGCTTATGTGTACTGTGGAAATTTTTTTGTTCAGTGTGTAAATCAGAAATATGAGGCAAAGTATATAGACTTCACCAAACTGAATTTAGGTTTCCTGTATGTATAGTCCCTTGATGTATGAATATACCAGCAAATGTATAAAATGCATGTAACTGGCAGGAAGCCAGGCAGGAATTAAGGTGCAAAAAGTTCTAGGAATAAGCCCTACAATGAATGGTACTTCTACCTTCTTTCATTAGGTTCTTTAGTCAGTCAAAACAAAATACCATTTTCTTTTATTCTTCATTATTACTGCATACTTACATATGCAGCAGCCAAACAGCAGAAAGGTAGTTTCCTCCCAGCCCAATCGCCAGTTGCAGGTATTGAAAAAATTAAAACAATGTGCATGCAAAAATAGGAGAGGCGTCTTTATCTTTACGTATTTAAATTCCTGGGGAGAACAAAATCAATGTTGTATGTGCCTTACAACATATCTTCAATGTCTCCTCTTCCTTTGAGAAGCAGCCCCTGCATAGCAAAGTTTTTACTAACTTGGAGGGTACTCCAGGAACAAAGGCTTGAAAGAAATGCTGCGGGACTTCAGTGAAGCTTTTGATATGCCATCACCTGGGGAATTGCATAGCTGGAATAAAATGAGGAGCAGCATGAGAAATACCATGTGGCTGAAGAGGTGCTTGGAGAGGACAAAGAGTGTGTGGAGAGGGGAAATTATTCGGTTGGAGGAATTCCTCAAATATTACTTTTTATCAGTGACTATTAGCCAAAGGAGTAATAAAATTAGTATGCTGATGAAATTTTCTGAAAAAAGCAAACTTAAAAAAAAAAAAATCTTACTAGCAATGCAGTCTGTATCAGTAGTTTTAACTAAACTATCACCAAGTTTTCTTTCTACGCGCACCGCAGAGACTACTGACACAGTTTGCTACGTAGATGCACCTCCTGTCGTGTTGCATGTCCCTCTGGCATTTGCTTTCGATATAATGGTAAAGTGAGGCCTGTTCTCTCCTGTCTTCTAGACAGCAACCAACTAGACTTTATTCTTGTTTACTTGTTCTTATGTGCATAGAAAATCTCTTCATACGCGTGTTTTATGTAAAGTGAATGCCATGCTATGTAAAGGCCTTATAGTGCGATCACATATTTCCTCTGCAAGAAGAAACATTCTTAAAGTCTTTAGCTGGACTTTAGTTCTCTCATAACACTTACCTGGGTTTTAGTTCTCAGTGTGAAATACTCTGAAGTCCCAGTACAGACTGTGCTTCCAACCATCTGAACAGTCATAAACATAACTGTCTAGCTTACTCCTTGTGCTTGAAAGTCAAAATGTTGTTAAATAGCAGCTAACCGGATTTGCTTCAAGAATTAGCCTTTAAGGGACGCTCGTGACGATGTTTATTCTGGAGAGAAGGTGGTTCAGGGATTTCCCACCTCCTGATTTGCTCCAGCTCCTTAAATAAAGGGAACCATCATAACTAGTATTATAATTAATGGATGGCTTGGTGGCATTTTAGTAAACCCTGCTTGGCCATGCATCTCTGTCTCAGCTGTGGGTCTGGTTAAGGCCATTTATCTATAGGTGCAGTGCTGTCACCTTTTGGGACTGAATCGGTTGTGCCTATTAAACATCCCTTGGTGCAATTTTGTGTGTCATAAAGGCCCTTGAAGCTGGATTTGATGTACTTGAGAGTAATCTTGATTCCCTCAACCCCCTCATGTGCAATTTCAGGAAACAATGGTATCCATTAAAAATTTAGAGGGGAAAAGCAGTGGATTTATAGTCCCTGGGAGAAGGTTGTAAACTCTTACTGGGGTGCTTATAAAAGGACATTATCACATTTCAAATATAAAGGCAGTGGGAAACAACCTTCAGAGCTGTAAGCTTCAGGACTTTTTTTCTCCTTTGAGGTAACCCTTTTTTCTTATAATTTTGTGTAATTTTTTTTTCCCTCACTTTTGTAAATTTTAATTTTGGATACCAGGGTGGAGAGGTAAGGTAGGTGCTAGCAGTTTCGCAGATAGCAATCCCAGTCCTACCCTGTTTGAAATCCGGTGACACCAGAAGCTGTTGATAGATATCTAGAGTGAGCGAAGATGCCGTTTAATGGGATGCAAAGGCCTTGGAGATGCGGGCCTGGCCAGCTCAGTGTCTGTGATCCTTAGCTCAGTGTGTCATGACTAGAAGACAGCATGGTGAGATTGCATTGCCTGCCTCAGGTGAAACTGAGTGTTGGTCTCCAGCTCATTCCTGCTGGATCAGCTTCCGCTTTGCCAAGAGAGGAAAGATTAAACTTCCCATTTTTCTGTTGATTTTGGAAGAAAAGCTGAGCAGGAGTCAGGACGGCTGAGTCTGTTTGGTCATGGTGCTGATTAGCGCTTTAACTGCTGGTAATGAGGAGAGCAGCCGGTGGGAGGAGGAGTTCGTTCCAGTTTGTACCTGTGCACGCAAGAAGTGCTAATAATAATGAGGATATGAGCCTTGGCATCTTTCTTCGAAGGCAAGAAGCATACCTGCCTTTTTCTGAATATTAGCAGCTATTAGTGTGCTTTCTACCAGGGCCTTTTGTTAACCGTTCATCAATGCTGTGGAGTAGCTCCTGCTTCCTCCTTGCGAGATATCCAAAGGATTATCTTTGAAGATGGCACTTGGGATAGTCACAAGTAATTGTGATTCCTGCCTGGCAAAGAATTGGGAAGGGAAGAAGCCTTTCTGCTCTTCAGCTCAAGCAGAAGCAGGAGCAATTTCTACAGCTAGCTGTGGTTCCAGCTTGGAAAGCAAAAAGCGAAAGAAGTGAAATATGTAAAAGACTATCTTTTTCCATTAATTCTGCTGTCAAGTGTCATGTGATGTGACATGTTTAGAACTATTAACTGAACAATAAATGTCAATATTTGCTAGTAAGACAATATTGCCATTTTGTTCACTGCTGTATAGACAAATAGTAAAGACATCTGCCTGGAGAGCTCACTGTCTACGTGATAGGGCATCATTAAATTATTTGACTAAATTAGTTAACATGATAACATAAAAGTTTCTCATTATATCTGAGCACTTTGTCACATTGAGGAAGAATCCCAAGGTTTGAAAATGTTATGTACAGAGCAAAAAAAAAAGTCATGCTCAGACCAGTAATTAAAATATATCTCATCAGTTCTTATGGTCTAATATTGAAATTCCAGCTGTGTGCAAGTCTTGCATTACTTTGTATCTCTTGATATATGAAGGATATGAAAAAAAATTCATGTTTAAAAAAATCATAGGCTTTCCCTGGGGAAGTCATTAGGTATCGTTCTTTGGTATGGTTTTCTCCTGGTGCTTCTCTTCATAATTTTCATTTCTGTAAAAGTTAATATTGCTCTGAGGTTCATTTTTGCCAGATTGATGTTTTTTCTTTTATAAATCATGTAAAGCAAACCCCTCCAAATGCAACTCAGATGCTTGGGAAATGCTTGAAGTTAACAGCTTATTCCTGTTTGAGCAAGTAGAAATGAAAGATCCTTTACTGCCATTCACTGTTGTTTATGTTCACTAGGTAAATCTGATTACAAATATAGTCATCTTAAGAGCAGAGACAATATAAATATTGGAACATTACTAAATGTCCTGGGATTAGCACTGTGATAAACCTTTTGACAGAGAGTGGTTTTACTGTGCTGGACTTCAGAACTAGCAATTCTTGTTCAAGCAAATTGACCCTGTTTTAGTCTGGGTTGAGTAAGGTTTTTTTATTGTTTGTTGTGTACTACCATTACCTTTTTATTGCTATCTAATTGTGTATAATCCCTGGTCATGTTTGCTTATTTCTTTGCACTCCTGGATGAAGGTCTTATAATTATGAAATCCAGACAGTGGATGTGAAATGATCCATAGAAATGTATTTAAGTTCCCTTACCTAATTCTTTCTCATAGAGTTTGGAGACTGTGCATTTTTGGGGGACCATAATAAATGTAACCATGTTTTGTTACTACTCTTTCACACATTGACTCTTTTAAGTGATCAGCTTTCCAAAAATGCAGTAATGAGTGTTTGGAAGATCCTGCTATTTAGGCATAAAATAGGGGACAGTTGCAGGGGCTGTTTCCAGCAGAAGTGCAGCTTAAATTCAACAGCCTGTGTATTTTTTTTTTTCGACATGCTTACAGGCACTAAACTGTCAAATAGAAGTACAGCTAGAGCAAAAAAGGCCCATCCTGAATTTCAGTAGATAAAAAAATATGCACAGCTGTTGCTGAGTTGTCCAACTTCCACTGCCTAAAGAGCTATATGGGCAACTCTTTGTTTTGACTGGATAAAAATAATTACCTGAGCTAAAAACTTTCAATAAATATCAAAATTTTTTTGATTTTTGGCAATGACCTGAACTGACAAATTCTGGCATGGACAATATTTAGAGAGGGTCAAAGGGTGTGAAAAGTTATCATTGCTTAACTGTGCTCTAGTAATATACTTCAGGGCAGTTCAGTCGCACCTCTAAAGCTGAAACCAGCCATATTTTCCCCTGTGTGTGCACAGAGCAGACACAGGATAAAAATTAATATTTTTCAGATCTCCTTTACCTAAGATGCCAAGCTCGTTAATTTGCTTATCTGGATGAGCACGAGTAACACCCTCCTTGCATCATTCATGCAGCAGTTGTGTGGGACACGGCCTTCCAAAGAGTACTGGACTATGCACACGTACAGAGCAGAATGGAGTAATAAAGAAGATGAAGGTGCTTTCTAATAGGTATCATATCTATTAAATTATATTTGACCACAGCAGAAGAATCATTTAGAGAAGCCAAAAGCAAAATTAGTATGAAAAACAGCGTGTATGTGTCATCTTAAACAGAAACAGGGACACTTATGCCTGCTGTTTTGCTTTTGTTATATAAAACAGAGAAGCTTTTATAAGGAAAAATGTATGATCAAGTATTCTAGTGTCCCTCTTGAGAGAGAATTAGCTGGGGCTTGCCATGTGTCCTTGAAATATGGTCATGGAAAGTGTGTGGGTATACCTGCAACACTCAGCGTTGCTACAGCAATCACTGCAGCTGTCAGTGAGCATCCTCCTTTCCAAACATGCTACCCACATAAAGAAGAATTGGCTTAGTTGTAAAGATGTCTGAATCTCAACACAAATGCACCGTAAAAACGGTTACCCCAGGTAACCAGGCAATAGCAACTTGATCCTTTTTATATATTAATAAATGTACCTCTTATATTCAGTATATAAAACAAATTACTTGCTTTGACAGATCTTCTAAACCAATTCGTGCTCCTTGGCTGTATTTATCTGAGATAGACCCTCAGCAAGATCTGGACCCTGAGTATCTGGCCTGCAGTGATGTTCAGGATTTGCAGATTAAACGCAGATCCGAATGATGTAAATGGTTTTGAAATGGCTTAACTGCGTAGGGAACTGAACCAAAACCCTGAATCTGAGCTCACTGTAACTTCAAGGTTCTTGAAATTAAGAAAGTTTATGCTGTGCCTTCAATTTATGATTCTTGATATTTTGTTTTTGTGATGTTCTTTTAAGTGAAGAGCTGGATCTTTTAAAAAAGGGGTAAGCAGCTTATATGAAAATTCTACCTGTGTGACTTTGTAGAGAACTGACTTGGAAATACGTTTGTGGTCTGTTGTCCCTGAACTGCAGTATTTCCCACATTTAAATGAGCTATTCAAATATAGGAAGTTAGTCATAGTTGAAAATGGAAACACAAGGAGATATTTCAAGAAGAAAGTAATCAGAATACCCCCTTGTCTTTTAATTTATCTCTGTCTAACACCAGAAGTGAAGCCAACTGCAACTTAAGCTACTTTGTGTGTATTCCATATAGGTGTGAACTCTCGGTATCTTAATTCGCTATGGAAAAATGTGACTAGAATTTTAAAAATTGGCTCTTTAGTAGTGTGTTGGTGAAAAAATGATGTTTGAAGGTGCAACCAGAGGTGACATTTTGCAGGTGAAAATACTGCAAACTCCCTGGGTCTAAACTGTCCCTACGCTATGGGCTCTTCATACCACCCCATCAGCCTGATGACCCTCCTTGTGTGTGAGGGCTGCTGCTGTCAGTACCTTAAGGTTAGTACCTTGAATGCCAAAAATCATCTAGTCTGCAAAACGTATCATCCATCTTTTTCACCTGTAATCATTGTACACATCTTTACACATAGAGACTAGTGGAAAAATAGAAGCAAATTGGAATTGCCCCTCTCCGGGGAGAAAAAAATAAGGTCTATTCACAGCCATCTCTGCATGAAATCCAAAACTGTGCTTTTATTTTTTTAACTGCAGGAAAATATGGGATATTCTTTCCTTGACACTGGACTCCTTGATATTCTTCATGTGTAGCTTAATGTACCCCGTGCCCTGCCTTGACTCTCATGGGCTTTCTGGATCAGCTGAACTCTGGTGCTCTCAGCTGCCCAGTGCCGCTGTCTTTTTCTCCCTCTTTGTCTTTATTCTCTTTCAGTGCCAAGTGTCACTTGCTCTGACTTCTGGTTAGTTATTCTAAATGCTTTTTCTTCTTTTCTTCAGCTGTTCTCATCACAGCTGTATTATGTCCCTCCAGGGAACACCTAATGCTTTAGGCATGATGTTTTGCATGTCAATGGGGCTATGCCGTTCTGCAGGAATTTTTGTGTTGTGTTTATTACCTCGGGATCTGAGCATCATCTCCCAGTAGTGCATTAAGCAACCAAGCCTGTCATGGATTCTTTACTTTCTTACTTTCTCTTTAGATTTGTGGCGGAATATTTTCTTTTTGTATTGTTTTTGTTGTTGTTGCTGGTTTGTTTTTGTTTTGGGTTTTTTTTTTTCTCCAAATGTGCAACATATTTATTTGTGCTAAGAGAGGGAAATGAAATATGTGTTTTGTACTTGTAGCAGAAGCAAGTTTTGGTTCCTGGGGATATTCATCCCAGAGCTGATTCCCAGTGTGTGCAGGTGACCATTTATTTCCTAGGGGAAAAAAGAGTGTTACAGTTAGGCCCTTCTTTCTCACCCTTCACAATGGTATTCTTGAGATGGATTTTATGCTTTGATGTAGACTCGTAAGCAGGTGCTTCCAAAATTGAGATATAACATTTAACTTTAGGAACTGAAAATCAGACCATTATAATTTCAGAACATTGAGTTTAATTACACTAATTATGAGTCTAGTAAACAAATTGGGTCATTTTCCATATTTCTTAAGTTGTCGTGTGCGCCAGAGAAAATTATTACTTACTAACTGGACAAAATAAACAATATTTAGTAAGAATAAGATGAGAAATGGCACAGAAAAGGTTAAACAAATATACTGCCACAGGGTGAAATAGCTATTGTAATCCCAGGAGCAAACTTGGTTTCTTTCTTCCCTTTAATTTTCAGTGACCCAGTATGAATTTAAATGGATAGACAATTCCTAGGCAGCAAAACCCCATTGAGTATTCTTTGCCACTTCTAGTAATAATGCCTTTTAAAATGCCTGCAGATTGTTTCTTCACAAATGTTGGTATAATTTCCTTTCTGCAAGACATTACCATTTTGCTGTAGGAGAAGAAACACTCTTAAAAACCACATGGTAAATATCTGATGCAGCTTAAGGATACACCCTGAAGCAGAACATAATATTTGCATAAGAAATGACTGACTTATCACATAAATTTTCCTGTGTAATTTGCTAGCTTGCCTCCAAGGGGCATGTAAACCTGAAAGAGGGAGAAGTCAAATGTAAAAGAGGTATTTCTGCTTCAAAAGAACAGCCTTATCGAAGGGGTTAGTATGTTGTATCCTGATAGGAAGGGGTAAGTCTCTCCAGGATACAGGGAGAATTAGGTAGATGACTTGTGAGACTTCTCAGCTAGGATATTGAAGCTGTATTCCCCGAATGTTACGCTGCCAAAGCAAGCTATCTTTATATGTGATTATGCTTCTTTGAAACTGAATTACAGCATCAAGGATATTGAAGATGACAAAAGTACTTTTATACAGCTGAATTGCTAGGAACCAGTAATGATTTATCAGAGTAACATATCACATTTTGATGTATTGTAACAAAGAAACTATTTTTGAGAGGAGGAAGAACTGATCTGCATGAGGTAAAAATGTGGATTAAGTACGCACAGTCAACCAAATCATTCAAGATGCAAACAGTAAAAGATTAAAGTGGCGACTGGCTTATGTCGAGCATTCACATAAATAGATTTATTGGAGCTGAAAATACAACTCTAAATTAATACCAGTGGTGAAAAAAAAATGTAAAAGGATTGGGCTCATAGAGCATGAAAACATCACTGCTTTAAATATTTATTTTTTAAACACTCCTGATTGGTGACCAGGAAAATTGGAAAATATCTTTCCGTTCAGTCTATGTCAGTATATGTTATTAAACACACAAGTTTTCAGAAGGAACCGAGTTGTATGCAGCTGGTGGCTTGGTGAACTGTGAACATGCTGCCTTTCTTGCTTGATAGTGAGTGCGGTTGTAGGGGGTTGTGTGGGTAAGCCAATGTCCACTTGAAACTCGAATAAAAAAAAGGTCACTAAGTTCAATGAGCAGATCAGATTCTGACTCATTTACCATCAGAGACATCATTTTTATCATTGATTCCCATCTACTTCGGTCAATAAACTGCACACAGCACTATCTGGCAGTATTCCTCTTCCGTGTGAGGTCAAGTGTCTTCAACAAGTCATCAAGTTCATGACATGAATGCCTAAGCGGTGTTCTCTGGAGAAGAGCAATGTCCAGTTGGGATGTAATTTAAGGAACCTGAGGTTACAANCTTTTAAATTGTGTGTTAAATTCAGTGGAGCAAAACCAGGCAGCATCATTGATCCACTTCTCAGTGCTGCGTACTTATTTCTATTCAAACTTTTGAAAGCAAGGAGGATGCTATTTCTATGAGATTGCCTCAAGTCATCCACTAGAGAAAATGTATTGAACTATCAGCGTCTATCTTGTGGCTATAATCTATTTGTAATAGCCTATGTTATTGTGGAGCCGTGTGTTCTCTGGTGTTTGCACAAAGCTCCAGGTGCAGCACCGGGGCTTTGCGCTCTCCTGCAAGCCCACCATGCAGCATGATCAGAGCAGAATGAGAGGAATCAATGGTTTTACCCCGGTATACTAGAAAGAAAAGTGCATAGCTCAGGAAGTTTCTTCAATCTGTCATCGTCTCTGTAACTTCTTAAGGTCTGGGTTCTTACAGTTGTTGTGCTCAAGCCATGTTGCTTAGGAAGAGGGAATCTAATGAATAACTTAAAAGAGAGTCTTCCTGGCCAGCCTTTTGAGAATCATGCCGAGTTGATCTCTGCTGGAAGCCGTGCTTTGCATATCTTGCAATAGCAGCACTTTCTGTCAACGCCAGAGCTGTTGTATTCAGTCATCATTCATGCAAATGTACCATTTTTGTAATGCCAAGTGCTAGGAAGACGGTGGCACTAGACTCTGCAACGCATCCCGCATGCACTGCATGAACGCGCAGAAGCGTCTCTGTCCGCAGATGGGCATCTCCAGCGGCTTTTAAAGCACGCGCCTGGTCGTTGGCACATCGGAGCGTGGTTTGCTTCTCTGCAGTGCCTAAACTTTTGAGGAAGCTCTGTCAGAAAAAGGCTGTCGAGAACCTCAGCAGAGCAAGGAGCGAAGCCTCGGAGGAGGGGCCTTCGCTAATGCCTCAAAGCAAGGCGACGAGCCGGTCCCCGCGCGCCGCCAGCGGCCGGGCCGTCGTGGGCAGGGCTCTAGGCTGTCCCCGTCCGTGGCTTTATTCTGCAAGAATGCTTTAATATCAGCTGTTCCTCTTTTCAACATCTGCTTCTTTCAAAGCCTCGTCTCATCGTCGCGTCTTTTTGCTCTCATCATTTCACCGTGAAAGGATTATTGTAGGTGAAAGCCTTTTAAATGCATCCCATTCAAATTCATTTGAAATTCACCATTTTGGAAGCCTTTGAGCCTTTATTTAAAGCCTTTATATTATTACCAGCTCTATACCGACCAGGTAGATGATAAAAATTATGCACTTAAAAACAGATCATAAACCTGTTTCCTTTTGTAGATGCAGCGATGGAACTACCGATCCCTCACGTTTGTGGTGGCTGAATGGGGGATATTTTTTTTCTGTGTCAGAATTAAGCCTAAACCTCCAGAGCTTGCACTGACTTCACCTGTAGCTATGACGCTTTGCAATTTTGGAAGTCCAGTCCCTGCTGTTCTTTCTAAAAAGCCTTTCGGGAAGAACAACGTTGGGTTCAGGTTTGTTACCTGGACCAGTCAATTTATCTTCACACTAATGAAGTACCCAGGGAAAAAAAAAATGGAGTTTGACTCATAGTCTTCAAATGCTTACTGCAACCTATTGAAAATTCCCAGGTACAGAAATCAGACTGGTCACAGGGACATTTCAGTATTTCTGTAGCAAACAGAGGAGCACTAGCACTAAGCAAACCAAAGCAGCAACCAGCTTTCATCCTCTGTATTTCAACATGAGATGCATATGTGCTTGGCATAGGTTTCCCGGCTTAAGCTAGTATGAGGACCAGGCTAGCTTTTCTGTATCCCCTAAAAAAAAATACATAAAAAATTGAATATTATACATGAAACTGAAGTTCCGTGGTGTGGCGATGTGGAAGGTGTTCAGTGCAGACCGAAACCTTGTCACCTAACAATAGTGGATTACTTGGAAGTGTTTGGGGAATGTATGGGTGTTTGTAAACCTGGCCTAATATCTAGCATGCTCTTATAATCCCTGCCGTGGAGCTGTGCGAGTGAACTGCTCTCTTTTGTGTTGGAGGAAGAACAGGAGCAACCCCAAAAGGCAAAGAAAGTGCAGCCAAGTCTTGGTGTGAAAAAACGGGGCTCCTGAACGTGCGCTCCCTCCCCTCATCGTGATCTCTCTCTCTCTGTCATTTTGAAATGTTTATATAAAGAGTCACAGGACCTACTTCACTGCGTCTTTGGCCTTTTTTGGAAGCAAAATCTTCCTGGCACCAATTAAAAGAGCTTTAATTCAGCTTGCAGAATAATTTCAACTGAGTTTATACGCTGGTACTCTATTGTACTGGTTTTCTGCCTTTAGGGATGAAATGATTTATCATTGGATGGCAAACAGTTGGTAAGAATGTTTGATACATGGTGTTTGATGCTGGAATTGGGTTGCAGTTTTGATTCTTCACCTAAATTAGTTGTATTTATTTTGCTCTGCTTTGTTTTGCTTCCTGACTGATACTACTGCGTGCTGGCTGGGCTGAATGAGCAAGGATGTCAGTGGCCCTTTTTGCCTGTTGTGGAGAGGTCTCGGGGGGGAAAAAAAAGGATTGCAACTTTTTTTTTTTTTTTTTTTTTAATGTAATTTTTTTTACCTGGTAATCTATAAGGTCTGTGTTGTCAAAAACAAGAGGTGATGAGTCAGATTTTGCTGCAAGACTTGCTGGTTCTGTGCGGAGTTAAATAGTACCACGTTTACCTACACTACAAAATGTTCCTGCTAAGGTTTAGTCCCAAACATTTTTGCTTAGTTTTGCTGGAAATAAAGTTGATTGATTGTGACACACTTATCGGAACATCTGGTGCTGACGATGAGGCTGCAGAAGGAGGCCACCTTCACACAGAGAGTACAGCTGGATATGCTAATGCCATCCACCCCACTGTCCAATACCTTAAAAATAAGCTCTATTTTTTCTTGGATTCTGTCTGCTAAGCTCAGTTCAGTGGTCTGCCTAGTATAGGTTACAAGGTCTTGGCTATACGTGAAACCTAATGAAAGGCATCTGCTTTCTCCTACTAACCTGCGCTTTCCAGGCAGGTGAACCAGCTCATCAGCTGGTGCAGCATCCTGCAAGTACCTGGTTTTCTGATCCAGGTCTCCTAGAAAAAAAAACAGAATTATAGAAAACTAAATTGGAAGAAACCTCTAGAGCTTGTCTTGTGTTCATACCTTGTTTCTAAACAGGATCACTCATAGTTGGGTCAGACCCAACAGTTTTCTGCTTAAGCAGCTATTCTGAATATCTAACCTAACTTCTTACTGAAACAAATCTTTTTTTAGTCATCAGAACTATTTTGCTTATGTCATGCAGGCCTGTTTATCTCTGTTACTCTCTTGACGTTTGCCCATCCTTCAGCAACACTATCGATGAGAAAGTGCTATATTATGAATATTAATAATGCATTTTCTCCTAGAAATTGGCTAGCAATTGACTGCTAGGTGGACACGTATGCAAGCATCAAAGGCATCTGATTAGATGAAGCCATTATGAGGAGCTGCCACAGGAAATGCCATATCATTTTCTGACAGTAAAATAAAATTAAAAAATTAATAATTATGGTAGCTCAATATGGGAAAGTATTTTTCTTCCTATATATTACATATCCTTTGAATATTGGGCATGGCTATGGCACACTAATTTTGGATTAGACTAGGGGAGTCTCTTAGCTATGCTGACTTGGCTTATAATATTGTTTTCTAGCATCTTCCGGAGGAGTAACATCATATTTTTTTGACGATCCAGAGGGACAGGAGTCAAGCCATACATATTAAAGGCACTGTACAAACATGTCATTTATCCCTGCAAACATAGTCAAGACAGAACTCCTTTACTGCAGAATTTAATTTTTATTTTAAATAGTTTCCCGATGATGGTAATTTGACTTTTTCACATATGACAAGATGTGCAGAGGTGCACCTTTACTCTTGTCTAGTATTACCTGTTCAGTACAAGAGCATGCAATTTTCTTGTCAATGTGACTGCTTTAAGTGGTTAATAAGACTATAAATGCAATCACAGGAGAGGTTAGTGTCATTTCATTTGCACTAGAAATTCCACTAGGTATTTTTTCCTATTAGATTTTGTACACATGGTTTAAGGAGTAAGTGCAAAACCACTAATACCTAGGAAGAGCTATTGTAGAGAGCTCTTTAAAATGTCAGTGTAGCCAGAGCCCACTGTTGTCATAATCTATGATTAATACCTGGTGTCATGTAAATCTATCTCTTGTTTTACAATACATTTTCATTTTATAGAGTATGTCTTCAGCCTAAGCTGAAACCCAAAATGTGATGAATATAATTTACTGGATTTATACAACCAGAGAAGAGCTGACAACAGCCACAAAGTCTAAGGAATTGCTCTGTGAAATCCTGAGATTAAAATATATTGTCGAAAATGTGTACAAAGCAATTCCAAGAAATCCTACAGCACAGTACAAATTATAGTCTGAAGCGGCCTGAAAATTCTTTGCATTAGCATGTCAGGGGTGTGATTTACTGAGTTTTTGTTTGGTTTATGGTCAGACTGTTAAATGTGGTGAAGAGAGAAGTGTGTGCAGTGTGCTCATTGGGGACCCTTCAGTAACACACAACGGTGAATACAGTAAGCTATTTTTTTTGAGCTACTTGGAGCTTGAAGGCTTTGAAAAGTCAGTATTTTTCCTCATAACCCATATTGTGGATCGGAGTCCACAGTCAATCTTTGCTGCAATTCTAGATAGAAGGTTAACTTCGTGTATGGGTTTGTTCTGCTCAAGACTGATTTAGAAATTTTTTTTTTTTTTTTTCCTTTGGCTCTAGTGACCATGTAGTGATTCATGTTTCAGACTTGTCGATATTTTAGAGAATGGGTATTTAACAGGGTATATAGCCGGTGCACCTGTATAGAGTATTATTTGGCTAATTCCTGGAGCTTGCAACGCATGTTGTACGCTGCCGGAGAGTGCAAAACACGCTCCTTCCTGTGCTAATGGCTGTTCGGTTGCTCCTAATTTCCTGGTTCATGAAATGCAACTCTCATTCCTGTATAATTCAGACGATGCTTCTGCCTGCTCACTGTAGTTTGTGGTTGCCCAGATTTCCACCCATCTGGCCTTGCATCCACCCGAAGCTTGGGAATGGGGCGGTGTTTCCAAATAGCCGAGGCCGCTAGCGCCGGCTATAGCGGTGCCTCTGCCCTCCTCAGCTCTGGATTTTCCTTTCCTTTTAACATATAACTTGCCAGCTGGAGCAGTAGGAGGACAAGGCATTATTAAGCAAGAAATAGGCTGATGCTCAAAAAATGTCCTCGGCTCCTAGTTGCTGTCCAGGTTAAGGCTCATCTTTTATTCATAGGAAAAAAGACCCAGTCATTTTCTTTTTCAGTTAATCTTTTATTTCTTCATTTCCATTAGCTCCCAAGAGGAAAACAGTAACATGTCGATATTCGTTTGGCTTCATGGCAAAAATATGGATCTTTCTCCAGGCTTATTCTTTATTATTCATCTAATAGCTGCTTTAAAGTTTATGAGAAAAAGTGAAGCCTACCATAGGGATAATAGCAAAGATGGTGAGCAGCTTTTGCCAAATGGTTCACAGCAACCCTGCAATTATCATACTGCTTTATTTCTCAGAAGGGAAACTCTCTTTTCTCAAGCCTTTGCTGTAAAAATTGTGAAAGTCTTTAAAAGAAAAAAATCTATTTTAAAGGTCTGATTTAACATGAGAATTATATGCATTGCAAATGTTTTCTTGGCAATTTACTTGTCATAAATGTCTATTGTACTGAAAATCTCCACGGGGATTTGGAAGTATTTATTCTGCACATACTTAGAAATTTGTAAAGAGACACAGTGACAATAAAAACACAAATATTATGACTAGCGGCAAACCCCAGATACTAAGCTTGTTTTCAGCTCAGATGTACCTTTCCAAGGCCTGAGTTTAAACCCTGCTTTGTAGCAGGGATTAGTTGCATGTTATAGTGCTTTTGTAAGGAGGGGAGAACCAAACTGAGAGTTAATATTGCGCCCTTTTCTGCATTAAGTGCATCCACTTCACTTTTTTGAATCTTTGTTTTCCCTCCATCAAAATTCATCAAAATAATTCTGACGTGTACCAGGAGAAAAACAAACTTTTATTGCAGAATTTGAAGTTATGATAGCGTTAACATTTTTACTGCTAAATTTCTAAATTTTAAACATTTTGAAATAATTAATGCTTCTGAGTGTGGTTTTTTTTTTTTTTTTTTTTTTTTTTAAAAGCAGTTATTCCAGATTTTCAGTTAGGTGGCATCTTTGAGATTTTTGTCATTTCAAGCTTTTTGTCACTGGGGATTTCCTTTTTATGCATAGAAATGTCTAGAGAAGGAAGAGCATTTCCTGCCTGACATTTCCTGCCGGTGTTTGGCTGGAAGGAGAGCTCGCCAATCCCAGGGGAGATTTTTAACCCCACTTTGGTGAACAGAGGCGGTTTTAGCCCCTATATGTTTGGCAAGAGCCAAGCGACAGAAGCCATGAAATGGGTGTGGGCTGAAATGAGCTTGACTGCAGCAATATCTAGATCTAATAACCCCCATAAATGTAGCTCCCATGAAGATTTTTCCAATAAAAATGAGACCGTCGGTGCCACGTGATGGACTTGTGCCTGAGTGTCGCAGAGGAGGCCCAAATTAAATCATAGCTCCGGAAGCGGCTGTTCCCTGGAGACCGATATGAAAATACTCCCTTTCTAAAGATAAATTTTCCCTGCACCTCAGAAGCAGAGTACATCAAATATTGCAAGAAGGATTATGAAAAAATAGTAGCCGTAGGGATGGTTTTCAGAAATTGCAGTGCATGTAGAGAAAACCCAGGGCTGTTAGCATATTTTTTACCTTTTTGACAGCAAGTAAATGTTCTGTGGCAGACAAATCTACAGGAAATAAAATTTTATGATGTGCTGTAGCCATACTGGTTATGTATCTATATACTGCTGGCAGGCTATCAAAAGACACACATTTCCAACATTTCTGAATGTGACTTGAAAGCAGCTTGACTTCTGTAATCGTAAGCACAGACAAGTGTACTCGGCATCCTCGCACCAGATGATGTCTCTCTTCCTATTAACGGGATGATGCGGTACGAGGAGTCCACAGAGATCAAAGGGAACGGAGAGGTAAAAGGAAAAGCTTTTCTTGATGCAGTTTTGAGCACAACCTGGGAAGCTCCTAAAAGATGTTGTCAAGAAACGTAGCGTAACTCCTCCTGTTTTCTATTGCATTAGGCTGCTGTTTAAAATAGCAAAAAGTGCTGGTGACAATTTCTATGAGTCTTAGCAGACTTGGGCCAACGTCACTTTTTTCTTAGGACCAGATCCAAACTAGCACATTTAAGAAGTTAGATTTTCTTTTCTCACTTGTATATCCACACAGAAATACATGACCTAGGTCTGAGTATATGCTTTCAGAAACTCCTCCTTTTTGCTATTCTTTCTTAGTAGTAATGATGCACTGAATTTCTGTCTCAGCTGAAAATTAGGAGTAATTCATGATGTCTTTCCTTTTCTTTGTGGCAAGACTGAAGCTTCCACTGTTTTTAATGCCTGCCTTTCTAAACCTACTTCAATATTTGCTTGTCATCGAGACCAATGAAATAACGTCACCTGAGCCCTGTGTAAAGTATGGTAGATAAGGTTATCTAATGCCTGCAAGTCAGGCAAAGTCTCAAAGAAGCAAGTGCGGCTCCTCTTGGGTTGCTTTTGTCTAAATGTTCTCTGCTGTAATACTGTTCATGAATCAAAAAGAATTATTTCACTAAAAGTAGAGGAGAGGCTTAGGGAAATAGATGCCTGTTACTTAAGAGGCAGCAAATAATGGATGATATAGAAAATGCTGAATGTTTAATGCTCTTTTGCTGCCGGTTCACAAAATGCTTTAATGTGACTAGGTGTTTAATACATTTAAAAGCTAACAAAGGATTAGAAAGATATTTCAAAGGTAAGAAAAGAACAGGTCACATAATTTTTAGGGAAATCAGAGGTACTAAGGTCAGGAAAATGCAGAAAACTTGGGGCAGAGTTCCCGAGTGACCGAGTCAGCCTCTCCCCTCTTCTGTCTCAAGGGACGAAGGAGTTGTATTTTTCTCTGCCTTGTCTAGCGTCTATAATCTACAGAGCATTGTTTCTTCCTTTTAAATATAAACTAGTCTTCAGACTTGCATATCATAAAAAGAACAACATACTAAAAAATAGTCTTAAACATCAAGAAATCCATAGGGTTGATACACAAGTTGTTGAAGCACAAGCTGAAACAGGAGTCATTATCTGTAACTTGGCAGTAGTTTTATAAAAGAAGACAGTACCACAACAGATCACAGATGCTTGGGAGCTGGAAAGCAAAATGAGCTTGTTAAGCTAGAGGAGGCGGCAGAAGTCAGTGCAGAGAAGTCAATAAGCACAAGGTGAAAACGCAAATATCCCATTCGAAATGTAGCACTAGGCAATACCACTGCAAAGGGAGTTTGGGAACCTACAGTGGCTTCAAACGGGAGTTAGTTTTGAGACTGTCCTACAAAATACCAACGGAAGACTGAGACCTTCAAGCAAAAGGAGTATGTGTAAGGAGTAGTTCTGCTTGGTTCAGCACAGATGAGGCTGGCTAGAGCAGAGCATCCAGTCTCTACACCTCAATTTTGGAAGAAAAATACTCATTTAATGTGGGAGCAAAAGGACCAGCTGCACTCATGGCAGCAGTTTTTGATTTTTTTTTTTTCTTTTTTTTTTTTATTTATAACAACTGCTGCAGACAACAATGTTCAGATGTTCCCCACATCAGTGAAGGATAGACCAAGAGGAAGCAATTTAATTTGTAAGAAGCAGATATTTCTGCCACTGTAGGCATACAAGAGGTAGGAGTCTTGATAAGCGTGTTTGATTCTATCTCTGAGCAAGAGGAGAAACTAGATGATTTCTTCAGGTCCCTTTGGGCTCTTCATCTCCAGGATTTTATCACAAATAGCTTATATAAAGAATACCCCCTTTTTATAAGGTGCACCTTGTGTATCTGAGGTGGAGTCAAGGTCTTTCATATGCACTTTGATACTTTTTACAGTTTAATAAGGTTCATCAAGAGCAAATGAAAATCATGAGACTTCATACACATAAACAGGACACTAGTGTCCAAATGATTTATTTAAAAAAAAAAAAAAAAATTTCAAATGTGTTATTGAGCAATAGCGCTTTTGTCTTCCAGATCAAAAATGTAAATCATTACCAAATGACCTACAG
>VZSV01000054.1:2300715-2312768 GCA_013398735.1 Nothocercus julius
TATATATATATATATATATATATATATGGCATAAATATGAAGGCTGAGGTTGTCAGTCACCCTCAATGAGCAGAAACTTTCCCTATGTTTCCAAAGTCAAGTTTTCTGTTGAAAGGCACAACGAAGTTGGAAGGTTTGGTCAGCTGTCATTCTCAAGCAAAGATTTAACAGTAACAGTTGTTTTTCTGTTCATCGTAATACTGTAGCTTTTGTGTCCTGCAGTGGTTGATTTGAAAAGAAAATCTGTGTATTTGGAGAATTTGTGCGTGCTATATATTTAAATATATGTATATTTAAAATAGAGAAGTTGAGTGTGTTGAAGGTTGGTTGCTTCTCCATCACTGCTAGCGTTTTAACAGATAGCGCCTCTTCCATCACACCTTGTCTGTCCTACAGCTTCAGATCTTCAGTGTAGCAGTGCTGCTACTGAAATAGCATAGCTGCCTCAGGAGCTAATTAGTGTATATACATATATGCCTTGCGAATTCCCAGAGAAGTGCCCCATGAGGACGTTAGCCTGGAAAGGGCCAGCAAAGCCAAGCTCTAATCCTGAGGGGGTTGCAGCAGAAGCAGGCAGTATCTGTGCTCTTCTCTGTAGGCGTCTGTGGTCTTCTCTACCATGTATCATTAGCAGTGGCATGGGCAATGCGTGTGGATTTTGGTAGGCCTGGAATAAAGTCCACCTCCATTTCATGTCCTAGGCCAGTGCTCAGAGCACTTAGGGGAAGGCTTGCCTGGAATTCCTACCTGAAAAGTTTCCTGCCACCAATACTGAAAACAACTCAATGAAATAAATAGAGTGCTTTTTAGAGAGAAAATACAGAGCACCAGGACATTCAGTGTGCCTGTTCTCTTTGTGCTTTTGGCATAGCTAGCATGCTATTAGAGAAAATAATCAGAAGAGCCTTTAAAAGCCTTAGACCACCCAGGGTCCTTCCAGTATATGTAGCTGATATGGCCATGCCACGTTTTAAACAGCAGCTGCTGTTGATGCCGATACTAAAACACCTCCTGATGTGAACTTTTCTTCAAGCTTTCCTGTTTAAACTGCAGCTATATGTTGTCACTGAGCTTTTCCTGTGCGTGCATTTGCTTAAAGTCTGACTCCACCGTGGAAAGCAGGGAGCAGCAGAATGCATTAGCATTCCCCAGGTGAAGTCAGAATATACCTGCATGCTGACCTCTATTTTGAATCAATTTTATAGCCTTAAATGATTAAGGCTTGAAATAAATGATTGAATATGCCTGTGAGAGAATGTGTGATGAATAAAAAGATGACAGATTTCGTTTTCTGCAGAGACCTGAAGCAGATCTATCCTGTAAAAAAAAAAAATTACTAAAGCAATGATGAGGTAATAATCTGAATTTTCATTTTCAATTAACAGACGTTGTCTAAAATGGGACACTGCTGGGATGTTTAAAATCTTTCTTCCCATAATGTCATGTTTTGGGCTCTCCTAGCCTCTCCTCTCGTTACCTGTATGGAGTTGGATGTGTTTGCCAGAGCTCTTCTCCCTTAGCCAGCACTTGTGACAAATGTTCTCTGCCGAGGAGAGGGTGCATTGATTTCCCCGTGGCCAGCGCTTACGCTGTAAAATCTTTCAGCTTGCTTAACCTGTGACTTGAAAAGAAGGTCAAGGGATGGATCTAAAATCTTTAAAAATGCTACTAGATAATATATATGGCAAAAAAGAAGTAGCGTCCTGTTCAACCCATCATTGTTTTAAGCTTGTCTTTTTTTGAGATGCCCCAATATACACTATGATTAACACAAACAGGAATTTATCCCCTAACTCTGTGGGAAATAATTCTTTCAACTGAAAATAGAAAAAATGCCGCCTTAATAAACTTGCTGAGCGTTTTCTTAATGCACTTGCTGGGCAGAACTGAAGGAGACCCATCTCTCCAGCCTCCTTTTGGAGTCTGGTACTGGCTAATTGTTTCAGCTGGAGACTGGAAGGTATTTGAAAGTGTGGGGGATTTTTTTTGTTTGGTTTTGTTTTTTTGTTTTTGGTAATAGCCCTTAGTTGTTTTGTTTAGGCATTTTGTAGCCATGGTTGCTTCCAAGACTGATAGGAAGGGCAATTTCACTGCAGCAGATCTTGACTTTTATTTATTTATTTTTTTAAATCAAAACAGCAATTTGCGCTGGTTGAGTTTGGGAGGTGTATGTGCAGAGGCTTCGTGAAGCAGGGACGCTGACACGAGAAGGCAGAGGTGCCTGGCAGGTGGTCCGAGCCCTGTTCCTCAATGCAACATTAGACCCGCTGTCACTTATTGCCATTAAAAATAACACAATCGAAGCATATCCTCTGTCTCTCCTTTACTGTCAGAGAGAATTTGCGTAAAACACCGTGGCCACAAACAAAACAAATAAAAACTTAAATCACCTCATATTAGTAATTTCCAAAAGACTCTCTCTTTTTCTGTAAAAGCAGATCCTATGCCTTGCCGTTTAGACAGCTGTGTTACTTACAGCCTTTCCTGTATACTGATAGCTGCTCATTTATCTTGCACTGGTGATAGTCTTTTTAGTTGACCTGTGATGTGACTTCAGCTGAGCAGAATGCAAAGCAGGAGCTGGTAAAGAGCATTTTTACATCTGAAGGTCATAAATATTGAACAGGCTCCCTGTCGGCCTCCTCTGGTTTTGCAGGCAGCCTTTGAAAAGCAAAGGCCTAGCAAGAGTATCAGGGCACATATAGAATACTTCTTCACACTTCTGAAGGAGTACAGGCTCTCTTTTAGAAATTTAATAATAAATACAAACAGTATGAGCTCTAAAATGCTGCATTAATGCAGCGTTAGCCCTGTAACATCAGGCATTCAAAAACCAGAATATTTTAGGAGGTTGGTTGTTCTGTGTGTGATGTGGCTAAGTTGTATATACCACATTACATATGGCATATTTTAATAGTAAGAATGTATTAAAAGTTCCATTTGGAGAAGTTTCCTGTACCATACGTGATGCTGATGTTAATGAGAGTGAGAGACAAAGTCAGATTTGAAGGTGATCTATTCAGTGGTCGGCAATTTTAAAGCTTGGTTCACATGTGCTTTTAGGCTCTCAGTTCACTGAAATATATATAAAGCATGATGAAATAAGCAATATTCACCTCATAGTTTTTGGATTTAATCCTGCAAGCCGCTTTTGAAGACCTGTACATTGGTGGTCTCCAGATCTTCCCATGGTCTTCAAAAGAAGCAACGTGCCACGATGCTCAACGCTGGCCACTAGATTTTGGGAATCTCCCGCTGGCTGGAGCCTTGAGCCAAAGCTTGGCCTCCCCCTGCTGACCCTTGTCAGGAAAGACAGATAGAGAGGAGAGCTGACCAAGTTCAAACACGTCATCCCCTTGTACCAGCCACGCCAGGCTGTGCGGGCCTTCGCGCGAGTCCGCGGCGCGCCAAGAGCGTGACGGAGATCAGGGCGCCCCGTCCCACCTCTGAGCCTCGCACGCTCTGCTTTATTAGCCTTGGTAAGCAGCTTAAACCTTCCTTTTTAATCTATAAAATACAACTACTGTCTCTTCGGGAGGCTGAATTCAACCTATTTTTAAAAATACCTAAAGACATTTTATGTCTTTACTGCTATTTGTTAGATTGCCTGAGTAAGGACAGTCCTGTTTAGGCTTTATCCTTTCAAAGTGCATCACTTACTGTAATAGAAGGAAAAGTGAAAAAATTGAGGGCTGTTGAATCCGCTTCTTCTTCATCTGTTGTAGATATAGAGCTTTTTTGTTAATTAAACGAGAATGTCATTAGCAGGGACATTAATTTATTGTTTGAGGTTTTTGTAATGGTTCTTAAAACATAATAATGTACCGCATAACATGCTGATGTCCAAACACAGTTGATAAAAGCAGCCTGTAGCCTGATGCAGCTTCAGCTCTCTAATATCATAGGTATTTGACAGAAAAGTCCTAAAAAAAAAAAAAAAAGTCCTTGACATTTAAAAGAAATAGGTATTTTAGGAATAGCAGCATCCTCTCTCTATTAAAGTTACTTTTTCATCAGTGATGAGACACAGAGACTCCACTGCAACAGAAAATGATCATATCTGTATTCTGAACTTAAGTAAGACCCCGGAGTCCTAGATGTGCAGGGGCGCATCCCTCACCAAGGGGCAGAGAGAGCAAAATGCTACTGCAGGGTCACGGGTGCTTGTTCACCACGACGTCAGGGTTGGAGGATCCTGTCTGCATCCACCTGCGATTTATATTCTTGAACTGAGGTTGCCACTTTGTGGTGCATCTTGCGAACACGTAGCTATATAAATTAAACAGCNAAAAAGAAAAAGAAAGAAAGGAAAAAAACCTCCTGTCTTTAAAAGGATCTGTTGAGGATTGGCCTCTGTCTGCGTTTCAGTGCCCTAGCAGGGATGCCAGATGTGTCAGTCCTGAAATAGCCTATCTTCCCAACAAATTTTGACTTTTCCATTAAACAGTGGAACTAAAACAGAAGCTCTTGAAGGGTGTCTTTTTTCCTCCATCAGAGGCACATACAACAAGATCAGCAGGCTGTAAATTAAGACACATTTTGCTAAGCAGTGACCAGCATGGTTGGATTTAATTTTCCACACCAAACCATTGATCTGTTTGCAGGGAAATTGTTTTTTTTCCCTCTTTGCGCTTCTTGTCAAAGTTCATTTAAGCGATAGGGAGCTGAACAACTGCTGCCACTGAGAATCACTCACCCTTTTGCTTGCTGAGCACTGTGGTGGCAACCAAAGCCACGAGCCCCTGAGCGCTGGGAGCCTTGGAGGCTCCTGAGATGACACAGGACCCTGATGGTTGAGTTGGTGTTGAGTAGACGTGATGACCTGAGGAGAGCTTTGGGTGGGCAGGATCCACAGGGTTTGTCAAGGCTCCACAGTAGGTGTCCAGCCTCAAACTGTCTTTGGTATTTTATGTCCAAGTGCTGGCCAGGTGGAGCAGGCACAGAGTAGCCCACAGACCTGCAAGATTCATCCGGCCATTGCTGCAAGAGCCTGCATATTTATTAGGGGGATTAGAAGGGAGGTCGCATTTCATTTTTCTGCAAAGAGAAATGGCTGAATGGTTTTAGCTGGAACTTGCTAAAAACAATTTGCCCCTGGGCTGCCACAAAGCAGGAAAATTTCAGCAGGAAAAGGAGAATGTTTCAAAAAGTTATCAGCATGAAAGAAACAAAGTTATAATGACATTCCTGCCATAACCTGAACAGCTCATGCTACCTGGAGCTTACTATAATAATGTATCTTATCTGACCCAAATCCGACAACAAATAGTTCTGTTCTCTATTCGTGTATGTTTTGCTGCTGGCTAGAGATAAAATGGAGCATATTTCGTTCAAAGCATGTTGGTACCTAGACACCAATTATTCACCCACTCATAGGTACGAAAGGAATAGTAAAGGGTATTTGCTTCAACATAATGACTTTATTAGGCAAACTGGAACAGAAGCGACTTAATATTGTGGAGACAAAGAGAGATTTCCCAAGTTCAAGAACGGGATAGGGGTGACTGTTCCACGTTGATAATCACAACAAAACCAAAGCCACATATAATTAAAACATGTTTTTCCTTTAATTGTGGAGATGCTGTAAATCCTTGGAGCCGCTTTGCTCAAATCTATCAAAATAAAAGGAGTCTTAATTTGTAATTGATAACTGTGGCCGCTGCAGCAAGTTTGGCTGCAGGCTGCTGTGGCTACCTTGGCTACCACCTGGGAATGATAAACTGAAACTGCAGTGTCCTGCCTGGGTATAAATATAGTTTTCATTCATATCATTTTATAAGTATATATTATATATTTTAATCTTTGAATTGTGAAGTCTCATGCCCTCTGCTGCACTGGATGTTACTTGCTCATTTCCACATCCTTATAAAGATGAAAAGACTGGAAATAACACCTTGACATCTCCAGCGCCCTGTGCTGACAGGGCAGAGGCAGCCGGTATCGATCGACACGTCTAACAGTAGTAATAAGAATATAAACTCAACCTCGTGCTGTTTTCCATCAAAGCCATGCAAGGCAGGCTCTCCTCTTGCACGGCCTCCATTCATCTCTCTAGTTGTCAATAAGTCCTGATAGAGCTTTTAGACCCTTATCAATATTTAACTACGCTTCTATTGACTCAGCAATTACACAGTAATTGATTTAAGATTGATTATCATCATGGTAACATTTTAATGGTCAGCCACTAGTATAACTCAGTGAATGTGAAATTATTTTCGTTTTTATTACCTTTGTGCAATGCACACTACTGTTTCTTCTCACCAGATATGAGTAAATTTTATTTAATGTATTTTTCACTAAAAATGGTTGAAGCTATTGTTTATAGCCTTGTTCTTTGCCAGAATTAAGCCATGTTTTTATAGTAAGACATATTTTTATAACAGAAACATTCAAATGGACCCTTCAGAATTTCTTGCTTTACCAGGTAAAAACTATGAAAATGGTGGGAATTGGGGAATAATCAAGTCATCTACTGTGCCAAACACAAGAGGCAGCTGTCTAAGGGATGGGCCGACAAATTTATTTAGCCAACGACAGAGCTGTATGCAAGAGCTGGTTTTGAGGAACGATGCTTTTGATGAATCAGTAATATTGATTTCTTGCATGGAGAGGTGTGAGATGCTGTCAGCATCCTGACAGGTTTGAGCTCTGCCAGCTGTGGTGGATATAAATATTTAGCCAAGAAAAATATCCAATAAATAAAACCAGGAACGTGGAAAGATGGGGTCTTGTCCAGTGTGACACTGATTAACTCAGGCCTATTGATTGTGCTAACTCCTCAGGGTTCTTGGTGTGGGAGGTGCAGTGCGAGGCTACGAAATCGTGATCCACGGTGTGTGGGAGCCTGGTTATTTTAGAAACCAGGTAAATCTCAAATAGAGGGATAATTAAATAACCAAATAAATAGAAATCCAACTGTAAAAACCTCGAAAGAGAAGGCGGAGTTTGATGTGATTGTGAAGGCAAGTCTTTTGTTGGTAGTGGCTAAGTGATGCTCCACAATTCTTCTTGCAGAACCAGCTGTAAAGCTTTGGGGAGCTCTTGGGTGCTTGTTAATTCTGCTTAAAAAAACTTAAATTCTGCTTGTTTGGCTGCTGTGGAAGAGGAGGAAAGGTTTCGTTCTCAGCACTGTCGTGCTCATGGCAGATGCGGTCAGATCTGTGGTTGTTTGTGTGCGTGTGTCGTCTTTTCCCATTTGGTATTGAACACTGGGAGTTTTGCAACTTTCCAGCACGAGCCATCCTGCAGACGTCTTTAGAACTGCTCAGCCTTCTCTCCCAATGTTGATGTTGAAGGGATTTGTTTTTTTAAACCAAAGAGAAATACTCTCACCTCCAAAACTAGACTAGCTTTTTGGACCAGTTGCTCTCGGCTCACTCCGTGACTCACTTTGGGAGGTAGCCACCAATCTGCATTGACTTTCACTGCTTCCTCCTTGGTAGCTTTTCAGATTGTTCCTTTATTTGTAGTCCATTGTAATTGCTTCCTTTACTCCTGCTGTGCTCGGGCAGCACAGCTTGTTAAGAAGAGCTGAGTTTTACTCATATTCCTTTTTTATATTTCCTCCTCTTAACCATCTACTTCTCCCCAAAGCTGAGGCCCAGTCTGAGATCATATTTGTGGTGGTAGAGACAAAAAAATAACAGAAAGTGTATCTGCATACCAGATTGCTGTATTAGTAATAGCAAGAATATCTGAGTTAATTGTATGTTTATAATATTTTTCTACCATTAAAGATAGTGGATGTCTGCCAAGAAAAAAAAAAAAAAAAAAGAGCCTGCAGAAGAGTGGGGTTGACCAAGTTAAGACTTCCTGTATATTCGGTCAATCTGGATAAGGAATTATATTTTTTGATAGTTATGAGCACTAAGTTGATATATGTTGGACCATCGCTAATTCTTAGTTTGATTTTTTTTTTTTTCTACTTCTCAAATGAAGTGTGCCGAATGATGTGTATCAGCTCAAAAAGTTGATTTCTACTCCGTGAGACTGCTGATGGTAAAATGAATAAAACATTTTAAGATGACAAACCAGTTCATGTGTCTACATTTCATTTCAGCATTTCATATTTTATTTAAAGCCCTTATCCATAGGTGGAAGGAACTTACTTTCATATTAAATATTTCATTTTAATTAAAACTCAATAGGAGCCAAAAAAAAAAAAGACACACCACATGGTGCCACCACAGAATTGTATTGCAGGTTCTGGATACGCTCAGGTTTTGGATATGCTCATGTTACGGACTCTGCATCTCTTGGCTCTTTTCGTTTTCCTCTTTACAGGTACGGCAGGCTTCTGGAAGAAGATTGTTTTATTTTGGGGGATTAGAGCTTCGAGTGAAACGTAGACACCATTACACTCTCCCTGGCTGGAGCTTAGGTGGGATCAGGTGAGCTACGAGCATTCTCATAGCAAACCATATTATATGCTTATATATTATATGCTTATAACATGCTGGCCCTGCAGGGGCATCGATATTCAGAAAACCAAGGAGAGCAGGCAGTAAGGGCAGTATTTAAAAGAACTTTTGCAATGTTTCTTCTACTATTCTACTATGCCTTCATCTCTCTTGGGCCCATATTTAAAAAAAAAAAAAAAAAAAGTTTAGATTGTAATTTATTATATGTCAACATCCCCTGGCTCCTAATGTATCCCTGCTTCGGTTCCTTGACTTCAGTATAGCAGAAGATCCAGAAACAGCTGTTTTGCATGACAAATTACGCTGTTAGAGCCAGTCTTATAATTAGGATGGAAGGCAGATATGTTAGATCCACGTTTAGGAAAAAGAGCGGCAAAAGATTAATTGCACTCTATTAAAATTCTAAATTCATCATCACTGGAAATTTTCTTCACTTTATGCCAGAGTGGAGGAAGTCCAAAGCATTTGTGAAATGAATCTGGTATGTGCTAATCTGCCATGCTGACCTCATTCAAACTTGAGGGCCCCAATGTATTATAAAGCATAATTACTTTAGAGCTAAAATCTTAAGCGAGGCTTCGAGGGCCATGTCTGTGAAATGCAAATAGAAGTTGTCATGGTTTGTGTATAAACAGAGGACCTAATCAAGTAGAACCCATATAAACAAGGCCTTAAGTTGCCCCAGATATCAAAACTTAAAAAGCATTATTAGAATGTCCACATTTTACATTATTCTGGACACTGCTCCTTATTAAAAAAATGGATCTCCAATGCAGTGATTTCCATATGTTTTAGATTGTGCATTTTTAATTTCTTTTAAATTGGCTACTAGATGTCGCCACAAAGTATCATTGGGTCCTTTGTGTTTGGTTAGCTAATTATGAATCTGGATTTTTTTTTTTTTTCTTTTAGGGCTGGTAGTCTAATTTAAGTCCATTTGTTTTATAAGATTTTTAGCAATATGTTGTCAGTGACTGAAGTGTCACGAGCAGGGAGATGATCTTTCTTAATTAGCTTTTTTCAGGAGACCAGGCCAGTGTAATTTCAGATAGCCATCATTAAATCAGTACACCATGTTTTTGTTGTTGTTGAAGGCAGTCATAAAAGTCTTCATCCAAAAAATAGCTTGATGAAGACAAGTGGGGTCAAAATTGACAAAGACGTGTGAGTCTTCACTGCTGGGAGCCCCATATGGTCATGAAATGGTTTTTGCTCTGAGCCTTAGGAAATTCATATCTGCATGCTACAAGCAAACAGAGGTTAGAGGCAAACAACCATCCTCTGCCCTTCTCATCTGACTGCACCATGTAAGAAAAACAGCACCAGAACATCCCTGGCACTGGCACCTCATTACTTTTCTAAAACATCCGTAGCTCAATTTATCCTGAGATGATTATAGCTTGATGATGGGCTAATTAGGAATACTCATCATAATTTTCATTGGCAGTTTGCAAAATATTGCATCTGGGTAATTTAGTGCAAGTTCCTTCATGAACGCTTGCTTAAAACGCCACGCGCGCACACTGTGAGTGGTAGGGACATACCAACATTTCTCAATGGTGCTAGGAGCAGTGTTCTGTTGTTTCAGAAACAAGTGAGAGTCTCTGGAAGGATGTATGGCAAAACCTGCTCTGCAAAAGCCTTGTGTCTGGAGAAAAAAAAAAAAAAAAAAAAAGAGATCCCTATTTACAATTGGAGAAGCTGGTTTAATTTTATTTCTATGATATGATAACAAATAGTCTCTCAGGCTACCTTCCTAAAATTATGCCTTATTGTAAATGTTTTAGTGTTTGTACAAGTTTATCCTTCACAAGCTAGAAGAACTCACCATGTCCAGATTGTCTTCCATTTTTCACAGTTTCTTTAAGGTCTGTGAGAAATAATTCCTTTCCTAATGCAACTTATACCCTTCAAGTATTTGTAGACTGGGGTCATATATCTACTTAGTTTCTGCTTAGTTAAGCTCCTGCAAATACATATTACTCTTCTAAACCTTCCTCAAAAGCCAAACATGTCAGTTCCCTTTGCTGCTGCAGCATTGCCTAGCCCTGTTCCCAAGTCCTTAGGGAATCCAGCACTTGGAGACAAATGCAACTAGAGCATGAGCATATAGACCTTGCAGGAAGAGCTTTCTTTAATTCTCTTGAAGTAAAAAAATAGAAACTCTTTAATTTCTTCTTCTTGCTTTTCTTCAGTTTAAATTTGCTACAAATGGTGAATTGTGGATATGATAATGTTAGCCTCCTTAGAAAATGATTGTTATAATCACAGGAATAGGGATATGGCAGTTCTTTTGAAATTTTCTCCTTAGGATAGAGGAGAGAGAAAAAAAAAATGGGCTGACTCAGAACTTGTCGGTTTTAGTGTGTTTCATTTTTATCTCAAAGGGAGTTCTCGTTAAATTGTAGGGTCAAATGCAGGAACTGGAAGCCTGAGACTGCAATTTGAGAACTAAAAGTAGAAGCTGAAAGTTGGAAGAAAGGGAGAAAAGATGAAAGACAGACTGAGAGAGTCCTTAAATTGAGGCAATATAATTGTTAAAAATTGTAAAGATCATTCTAACAATGAGTCAGAAAGAAAACCCTCATTCCAGTGTGCATGTGTGTAGCTGTGTTTGTGCCTGTTGTCTATACAGCTGGTGTTCTTAATGGTAGCACAGGCGACGTGTGTCCAGTGACTACATAATCCACACTAGATATTATCAAATATGGGGCACAAGCATGCATGTCTTCCTGAGACGTGAAGGGTGAGCTCTTGGGAACAGCAAATGTCCTTCGTGCTTGTCTGCCCGGGCTCTTTCTGGTGGCTTCTTTCATTGGGCCGAGCTAAGTGCACAACAGCAACAAATGTAAGAGGATGCTCTCGCCTCTGCCGGTCCGGGGTGCCCACCCGAGTTCCTCCTTAGGCCCAGACTTCCAAGACTGGTGCTTCAGAAACTGCCCTCTGCTTTTCTTGAGCATCAGTCTAGCACAAAGTCTAACAAAACAGGCAAATGCCTGTAACTCTATTTTGAATATTGAAAATAATTAATTTCCGTAGCTGCTAATCCTTTGAAGTTGATGTCTGATCCTTACTAAATGCTAGGCCACACTTCAGTTTAATGTTTATTGCCTGATCCAATATTTTAACACACACAAATCTCCTTTTCAATCCCGGACAGGCCAGAATGCACAGCAGAAAGAATGTGCCCGTTTGCTTTCGTGATTGAGCTTTTCTCCCTTCATCATCTCTGTAAACTCTATTACTTTCCCTGTCCATGTCACCGCTTCTGGCATTGACCTTGATGTTTTGTAATAGATGTCTTGTATGGCCTTTGCTGTTTCCTGTTCTCTCCCTTAATTTCCTTGGTTATCCACACTGGTGGTTTCCTTCCTTTATAACCTATTTATTTCTCAGTGATATGTTCTTTCCTTGGACTCCCATTTAATTAAAACTATATTGTCAACTTGAAAATCACATTTCCATCTGAAAATTTTGTGTCTTTTCTTGTTACAAGAAGCCCTTGAGATGGCTATAGTGAAAAGTAGAGCAGGCTTTCTCTTTTCTTTTCTTTTCTTTTCTTTTCTTTTCTTTTCTTTTCTTTTCTTTTCTTTTCTTTTCTTTTCTTTTCTTTTCTTTTCTTTTCTTTTCTTT
>VZSV01000054.1:2313228-2363741 GCA_013398735.1 Nothocercus julius
TTTCTTTCTTTCTTTCTTTCTTTCTTTCTTTCTTTCTTTCTTTCTTTCTTTCTTTCTTTCTTTCTTTCTTTCTTTCTTTCTTTCTTTCTTTCTTTTTAATTTTGCTTAACCTTCGTGTCACATTCTAACATTATCGGAGTTTCTGATACTTTTTGTCCCACGCTCAGATTTGCTACAAAGATTGAACCCAAGAAATGGTGCTGCTGAAAGTAAAGATGGAGAGAGGGTAAGGACAGACCAGGTGCTACCTACTGCTCCTGGGCAGGACTAATGAGCAAAAGAGGGGAGAGAGAGAAAAAAAAAAGTGTGTGTGTGTATATAGAGAGATAGATATATATGTATATAGATATGTGTCTTATAAATGGTCACTTTGTGTTTTCCAGTAGTCATTAAACAAGAAGGTTCTGCCCCTGGTGGTTTGCGGAAGAGGAGGAGACACGGCACCAGCAGGTGGGCTCATGTCCCCCGTGGTCTTTCAGGAACACCTGACTGATTCGTGATCTGGCCTGGACCAAATTAGTTGGGTTGTCTTAGGAAGCCGTTTTAGAGTAAAACTCAACTCAAGACCTCTCATTTCTCCTGTAGTTAGAGAAGCATCAAGATGCGTATGTGGGCAATTATGAGATGATTTTATTAAAGTTTTTATGACTTCCAAAAATATAAGTATTTCTGTTTGTTCTTTATTTTCCCCTGCTCTGCAATTCTACACTATTCATGGAGCAAATATGGCTTTCTCAAACAAACCAAGTGTTGCATATGGAAAAGTTCTTCTTGTTTCTAAATATTCCTCCATTAGTAGGGAAATTGCTCCTGGTGCACTGAAGCAATATATTATGTTATTATGTGCTTTTTTTTTTTCATTTTAGATTTCAAAACCTCATCCGAGACTGTTTTAAAATAGTAGTGTCATCTCTTGCTCTGAGAATTGCTTCAGCAGATGTGCTTATAAGCATGGCATACAAAAGCCATAAGTGTTTATGTTATCTAAGTATTGAATATTTCCTAGTGTACGAAAAGAGGCACTAAGGAAAGAGTAGCAATAGTGATGTCTTTGTCTTGTTATGAATATGGAAATATTTAGGTATGTGTGAGTAGAGACAGAGAAAAAACAGGGAACAGATTTAGAAAATATGGAGGTGATTTATATCTAGCAGTAAGTCATGACCTTCATAAATTAGGAGGCTGGAAGGATGGATTGTTGTAGCCTCACAGTTGATAAGAGCACATAATTGATCTTTCAAAGTTCGCAACAGTCTTTCTCTCTCTCCTTTTTTCCTTTTTTTTTTTTTTTTCTCTCTCTGTTGAAGAGCAATATTGCTGATGGTGAATACAGATCGACTGAGCTGTCGCTTTGCTAGGTAAGCAGTGTGCTTTAGGAGGGCATCCATATGAAAGGAAGCATTAATGAAACTATATACAAGAAAACCTTCTGCTGCCTGGTTTTTTTACTTGCTGAAAAGTACATTTGGAGCAGATGTGCTATAGAGCCAGTATTCCCTGAGGCTAATAGAGAGTGACATTTTGAGGATGTCAAGGATTCTCATGATTTAAGCTTGTAATGATACAGGCATCAAACCCCAGTGTTAAAATTCTGACTTTCTTTGGATTGCTGCTAAGATGTACATGGAAGAAGGAGAAAGACTACATGTAGGAATTGAAAGAGCTTGTGCAGATAATGAATAAGTTATTTGTGTCTTCAATGGAAAGAAATCTGAACTAAAAGCACACTATTTTCTTATTAAAGCTCACAGTCAAAATGTCTTATTAGATATTTACCTGGTTGTGGACATCCAGAGAGCAGCCAAAAGCATTTTTTCCATCTTTGACTGGCAAAGAGCTTGTGCCCTTTGCTGTCCAAGTCCCTTCCTTGGACCTTTCCATGCTTTTATTGTTTCCAAAATTAAATCACACTGAGCATGGCGTGAAGTTAGTTTTCAAGTTTCAGTTCAGCAGCATTTTAGGCAGGAGAGCACATTATCCTGGCCTAGGTGGATTTTGTGTGCTGCTTCAGTAATCAGATCAGGTTCCTGCTCTCCGTCTCTCTGCATCTTTTGGATCTGCCCCTCTCTTCATGCTCTGTCCTTGTAAGCGAGGTGAGCTGAGGCATTGGAGATAAGCCTCGGTAGGTACTTGGCACTTGGAAGCAAGTCAGTCTCACTGGAAGGATATCTAATTCAGCATTTTCCTTCACTTTTGGTTCTTGAAGATTATTGACCTGCAGAGTGCATGGCTCAGGCCATTAAGTGTGTTTTGGAGTTGCTTTCAGGATGTGTTTGAAGAGAGAGTGGGGTTGAGAGCAGCGCTATAATTCTGCTCGCAGCCCAATTAAGTGAAATTTAAATCAGGGAAAGTCGCTAGCATTAAGTTTCACCCTGCTGTATGAACTTCACAATTAAGACAGCTTGTGCAAGGATGAGTCTTGTTCCAGCACACTAATGTGATTTTTTATTCTTGATTAATTTTGGCTCTGATTCTCCTTTCATAGAGAAATGAATAGAAAGCAACTTCCCTGAACTCACTGGATCTTCACCACTGCAGAAAGGGAAATTTTCTGACTGTGTACCTTAGCGTTGTTTAATGATAACCTGCAGGCGTTGTTCACTGGAAAACAAATGCATATGCACATATCCAGTGGCATTCATTCAGTCTATTCATGGCTCAGGATAATGTAGGAAGAAATAATATGCTAGCTATTTCTAGAAAGTCTTGGTACCTTGATGTGTAAGATATAACGAAGCAAAGTGAGTCTTTTTTCTCTTTCAGTTGGCAAGAAAATTAATTTTGACTATTGCTTTATATGAATTTGCATGATGATAACTTAGGTTAAATAGACTTCTCATCTTTGCTACCCAGAGTTACAACAGGGACAATTCCTTGTAAATCTGATTATCATAATAAAATTCCATTACATTATGCTGAAAAAAAATTTGCATACAAGTCTGCTTTAGTGATTGGCGTCAGTATGATACCTAGGTGCGCTTTATGCTTCTTTATGAGAACTGAATTAGAGGACCTGGAAGTTCAAAGCAGATGGTTGAGCTTTACTAGTCCTTGAAAAGCAGAAAGATGGAGAAGATGTTGTAATACTTGTTAGCAAAGCTACTCAGAAATTGAATTACCTGCGCTCTCAGGGCCACGTCCCACCTTTATGTAATTTACAGAAGCAAGTTATCTCCCTGACCCTCAAGCCTTCTGTACGACTACTTCCTTCTTTAATAAAAACAACTAGATCATCTACTTTGACAAGCCAAACCTAGGAGTCGATTTTCAAAGCCCAAATCCAGCAAGCTATTAATTGTCACTCGCTCAGTATTGCAGTTCTCGTGTCCTTGTGCAGCAGGAGGCACCCTGTGCCATGCTGGATGATGCTCATTCCCTCGTGGTATGTAATGAGTGCGGTGACCTCACACTTTTGTTCTTTTTAAGAGTGGTTGACTGACTCTGAAATCTTCGAAATGTGAAATTTGCTTTCAAGTGGGTCAGTTCTCCTCCAGTTTCCTAGCTACGCATTCAGTGAGCTGTAAGTTCTAGGTACATCGTGCTAATGAAAGTGTGAGCAGGAAAATGCGTTGATGAGAAGGGTGACGTTGATGAGGTATGCAAAGAAGATGTCAAGACAGGTACTGCACTGGTTACCATAAGGTTTTTATCAAAAGAATCCCTTAACAATTTGAATGCATAACAGTCTGCATGTATCAGTACCAAATAAGATGGGAAAGGGAACATAATTTCTTTTGATATTGTATTACATTATATTATACTATTCTTTGTCATTTTTGCTGATATTTGAAGTAAATGAAAATCTTTGCCGCCTTCAACTAGGAATTTCTGATGCTGTCTGCGGCTGTTGAATACTTTGCTGCCACACTGGAGCATCGTAATTATATTTTAATATAAACTATTCTGGTCATTTCCATAAAGTACACTTTGCTTCCCAGTGAAGAGTATGTGTAATGGAAATAGCATTTTGTAGACAAAAAGAAAATTTGTATGTGCTGCATCTCCTAGACAAATGATAAATATACAAACTGGATTACGGCAAAATGAGATTTCATTAAACTGTACTGGACTATACTCCTCACCCTTGAATTTATTCCAACCTTATTGATAATGGATTCATTATTTAAAATGCATCATTCAGATAGCTATGTAATTTTATAAAGAAAAACAGAAAAATAAGACTATCAGAAAATTAAATAGCGCTAAGTTAGCCGGGTCCTTCATTCTCAAAGTCTTCCAAGACAGAAGTAACCCTTTAATCCTCTGTGTTGAGTCTCAAGACTCTCTTCTGACATTTTTACCTCCTTTTCCTTGCTCTTCTGATCTCCTTGCTAAATCTATTCTGCATTTATTAGGTAGTAACAATGTCCCTTCAATCTTAATGACAGCAAAGGCTTTGGTAAAGTATTTTGGTATTTAAAGATGGTGATCTCCCAGGGTTTGCAAGAGTTCACTACTAACGGTGAGAAAAAGATTCTGAATTCTGTGTTGGTGGAATGACAGAATGGATCAATGAAAGAAAACATAGGATGTTACAGCAAATGGGATGGTATTGTAGAGTGGAAGTTGCCTAAATACAAGTCTTTTATCTATAGGAGCTTTTTTTTTTTTTTTATTCGAGCATCTGAATTGAATGTCGTTCAACAAGATTATGTAAAAGCCTCTGTCGGATTATTCCTTTTTATTTACATTTATTATTCTTTCTCAATAACAGGACTGCTCATCTCCCACGACAGAATGGTGGGTAGTGGTGGAGAGCCCTGCATGTGTCAGTGTGTTTGACGAAGGAGAAGCTGATGCATCTTTTTTGTGTAAATAATTGCATCATAATCTATATTTGGTGCTTAATTCTGTACTGTCTCCAGTCTCTACTGTCTCTATAAAAGCTGTGCAGAGCAGATAGACAAATACTTAGGAATAAGCATGGTATATTATACCTAACAGAAGAAAGGATAATTGTAATCCCTGGAATATGTTTGTACTGTTGAAGCTCTGCCTGGGTCTATATTTGAGACCTGTTTCATGGATCCTCCAGGCCCATTTAACATTGGGCCCTTTTCCCTGTGAGTCTCTTGGTCCACCACACTGGAAGTGTTTGCCCCAGGTCTAGAACTTCGAGTCAAAGTCTGTTTCTCTACATTCTCTGCTTGAAAGTTGACATAAAATGAGACATTCCAGGCTTTGTTAATTCAAAAATAAAGCAAGCTGTACCAATTAGGAAATGTTTGATTCTTTGGTGAATTGTAATTTCCAAATAATTGTAATCTAAGTTAAAGCCACACTTAACGTGAGACAATTATACAGCATCACTTATCAGTTCAGTTTGATGTTTTCCAATAAGTCATTCTTCCATATCTAAAAAACACATTTTTTTTTCTCCATTTTGAATTTCAGACTAGCAACTTCCTCTGTGAGTTGCTTTTTGTATCCTATTCCTTTGAACATTATTTTAAATCTTTTTTGTCAGAAAAGTCATCAAGTATCCTCGTGGTTTGTTTAATGTTGTGTTCTTGCTTGTTATAATGCTAATTAAATGTCTGATGAAAGCCACTGACACTCAGTATTGGGCGACTTCCACTTAGTCCCCAATTATTTGTCTTATCTTCAAACTGACTCTGAAATCCATGGCTTTAGAGTGCCATAACCATAAAGCTCATCAGTAGAAGGGTAAAACGAGATAATAAAATGTCTTATCACCAAGTAAAATAAAGAGAAAAATGATAACAAGAGCAAGTAATATAGCTAACTATGAATTGTACAAATTAGGATTCTTTGTTTAATTTGAAAAGTTTCAAAAACTAAAAAGCGCTCAGCACAGATTCATTCATTAGAAGATGTTCATTAAAAACAAAGACATCAAATGGACATCATTGAATTAATATACTTAAGAGATTCAACTTTATGAAAATTTATTTGAAAGTTGTCATTAAACTTTTTTGTTTGCAAATAATTGAAAAGTCACAAAGGGAGTGCAAAGGGAGGAAAGATCTCGGCAGATGGAGCTCATGGATCTGGTTGCAGTGCCCAGGGCCAGCACCAGCATTCCTGTGTGATCCTGAACGTGGGCCCAGGTAAGGATGTATGAAAGACTCTGGAATCTGGATGTCAAAACCTGATTTTCACATTTTCTTATCTGTACAGTGGTGGTGGCCCAACTCTTCCTACTCACAGACATAAAACTAAACCTCACCCAAGCTGAGCAACAAAACATAAAAATCTGGAGAGCAGTATAACACATCCTCAATACAGTCTTTAACTAAAGATTATTTGATTGTATTTGGCTATTATATTCTCCTTTGTTCTTCACATGCAATGCTATTTAAATTATCCTCTTGATATTTCAGCACAGACAGAAAATTGTCTTTCCTTAATTATATCAAAATCATCATAAATATGGGAAAAATAAGTTATTTTGAGTATAAGTGAAATAAAAATATGTTTTCTCTTGCCTTTAAGAGGAGAATGAGATCAGGAAAGATTTTGTAAGGGTAAAGAATGCAAGATGGAAAGACAGGAGGAAAGAGTAAAGCATGAGCCTTTCAGTTAACTGTAGCTTTGAGATAATTAGCCTAATTCAGATGAACTAAAGACACCAAGAAATCAGAGTGTTTGCCATCTGTCACTGGCTATTTCCTAGGGCTGACATGCTTCTGAGCAGTTAAAAAAACTCAGACCTTTTGTGAATCCAAGTTATCTTTACAGTAGCAATACATTTGTTTGTCCTTTCCATCTGTTTCACCTTGTCTACTATTAAGAGTTTAAGGTACAAGAAGGTTGGGGAATACTTTACAATGCACAGGGATTTTTTTTTTTTTTTTAGTGTTTTTCATTTAATCACCTAGAGATGGTGGCTGTTACGGGAGGTCTCTCTTTGTATATGCATTGACTAAGGGAGTCTGAGTGGTGAATAAAAATGAAGTAGAGTAAATACAATTATGTTTTTTATTAGTTGGGGTTAGCCAGCTGGAAAAATGGCTATCTTGCCTTAAACTGTTTTTTTATTTACATGTATCAGCACAATGTTCTCAAAGATCTCTGTGGAATATAGTTTTATTTAACAGAAAGGTGCATCAGATTGTTGATTTCAGAGTGAGAGATGAAATGTTGATTAACAATTAGTCTTCTGAGGTGCTGAGCTGCCTCCAAGTCCAGTGATAACAACAGATACGATCTGGGCCAAAAAAAGGAAGCGCTGGACGTTTGAGCTGCCTACTGTGAGATCCTAGTAACTCTGGAGGGTGGGGGAATTTTGGAGAGATTTTGCCTTAGTTATATACGGCGGTGCCCTTGAACTAGCTGAACTGCTAGATAGTTGAACTACTAGCCAAGGACTAATACGTTTTCAGGTAGATAGGGTGATGTTGTGGTTAGCAGAGGGCCAGAGGGCATTTGGGGATGTGGCTATTCTATACTTGCACTCAGTGTTTTAGCATCTGGCACTAGTTGAAAATAACAGCAACCGCTGAAAGGCAGCTGAGGCTAATGTTACAGTAATGGTAGAGATTATATTTGATGAGGAACACAGTGATGGATGCAACCATCAATCTCAGTGTCTCTTTTCAATGTACTTAAGTCTCTCTAGCATTGCACTAGTGGAGGGGAAAAAAAAAAAACGCATCATAGGCTTAGTGTTAGCTTGTATTACACAGGGGCATAGGAGACAGGGAATGTTTTTCATAGGAACTGCAAAAGCTCGCAGTGATGTAAATCCATTTGGCCCGATTCCATTCTCATATTGACCCAAATGAAAGTACACTGCAGTCAAGTAACTTACCTCAGGATAAAAGAAGCAGAGTTAGATCATAGTCAGGTCCCTAGTTTGCTATTACTCTTATTCTTTCTCCCCTTTGATTTTTGGATGTGTAAAAAGGAGAGTAAACTGGCCTGCTTTCCCACTGTGTTGTGTCTTATATGGTGAAATGAAGTTATGCAAAAGTATTGCACATACTTCCAACAAATGATCATTTTTCCACTTGGGAAAGGCGTTGCTATGGGCATCTCAGGATTGACGTTAGCTGGCAAAAAAAATATATATATATTTTTTTTTTTATTTATTTATTTTTTTCTGAGCTGCAGCAGGAATTCAGCCCTTCAGTCTGGGACTGATGCAGAAGGGGAAGGATACAAGCTGCTCTTCCCTCCGTGTAGCCACCAGTAGTCCTTATGACGAAAGGCACTGGGCCATGTGGAGTCCACACTAAAAGAGAAAAGAAGATATTTTGTCACAGCATGTGAAAGAATTAAATCTGTCATTCGCCTCCAAGTCACCCCAGCTTCACCCAGATGAGCAAGATGACGAGCGCTGGTCTCGGCAAAGCCGGGAGCTCTCCAGGTGGATGACTGCTGCTGGAAATCGTGGCGTGCCTGCAACTTCACCTCAAAGGAGTCTCTTCACTCCTCTTGTCTTACAAAAACTCAAAAACTGAGAGAACTATTGAGAGAAGATCCCATGGAGGAACTTTTTGTTGGTGTTTTGAATACAACAGAGGTTGATTGTTGGTTTTGGTACAGAGAGAGAAGATTTTGGTAGATAGGAGAAGTCATTCCATCCATAGCTGTAGAGGAAGATGCCCAGGAATAATAGAATAATGGAATTAACATTCCTATCTCTGTTGGCTCTTGCTGCCATCCAGGAAAAGGGGCTGCGGGTCTGTGATGCAGACCTGAAGGTGATCTGACAGTAGTATCTGGAAGGGTTTAGATTGGGAAGAGCAGCAAATCCATGCTGTGGAAGATGAATCTCTGCCAAAACGGTAGTTATGGGGAAACTCACACAGAAAAACCGTAACTGATGTTTCAGCCCATAAATCCCCCAGCAGTTGGGTTAGGCTTGGCCAAAGAGAAATGTTCCCTTGGGCTGAAACAAGTAGTTTTATCCCCAAGGTCTTCTCCCATTTCTTCTCACCAAGGCTGTAGGTCCATTCTGAGTGGGGCAGGGTTTGATCCTGAGCGGTGTAATATTTTGCTTTCTTTGCTCGGTTGCTTATTTTACAGCAAGGGTAATATAAAATGTGACTGGGTAATAAGAACATTACCTGTGGCTATCTTGAGAGATCAGCTACATTATTCATGAGACTGTGCCTGAAGTAGGCTCATGCACAAAAAAATAAAATGCAAAAATACTGTTTAGGAAAATGGAATTATTCTGGTTTTACTCTTGAGGGAATCAGGAAAGACGAAGAAACAAAAACCCCATCAAGACTGTGATTTCCATTTAAATCTGCTTGTTTATGTTATCTTTTAAGGAGAATGCATATTTCTGTTCTACAGGGTGTCCAGGTCAAGTAGTGGTATTTACATATTTGACTGTAACAGTTGTGCTCACCTCTTATCCATACCTTGTCCTTTAAAGGAAGAAAGATAACTGGAGGCAGTCCTTTTTAACAACAAAACTCTCCTTGATCTGTCATTGCACATGGAGCTGAGGAAAGCTTGGCTTTATTAAGCACTCTGAGAAAGCCTTTATGTCCCTCACAAGATTTAGACAGTGTTCATGGAAGTCTTTTGTGTGTCTCCAAAAGTATTAAGCTGGAAATAAAAGGAAAATTTGAATGCTAACTTTCAGATAACTTTTCCTCAGGAAAGAAATCATGCGATGTCTGTGTTAGCAGAACTTCATTAACGGGTGATACTGATATGATATACATGATACATTTTCACTGGAAGACAAGAGTGTGCCACAGCTGCCTATTAACAGATAGTGACTCCAGCAAACACTCCAGATTCAGACTCCTATTGATAGCCTCTTTGCTGTCAGTTTTGCCTGCATTTTCCTTGCTGGCAATAGCTGTTTAAGTGGAGAAATGCAACTCCCAGCATGAAAGGATTATTTTGCTAATCTCCCTTAAAGCTTCTCCCCAGGTATCATATCAATATGAGGTTGTTGGTAGGAGACAACTTAAATAAACTTAATGTAAATCCTGGGTTTTGGAGCTGTGACTTGAAGTTGTGCTGTGTTCCACAGTCATATGGAAGGATATTAATTTTTTTTTTGATTTGTTCATTCTGTTTTCCCCTAAATACCTAGTAGGAATAATGTTTTCCTGTAGCTGCCCTGGCAAATATGCCTTTTATTACAGGAGATTCACACAGCTTTCAAATCCAATTAGACTCATGCCATCCTGCTGTGGCATGCATTAAAATTTAGCAAATGAATCTTACAGAGCAACCTGCCATAGTATTTCTTCATATTATTAAAGGTTTCTTCAACCTGAAGTTGATTTTTTTTTTCCCCCCTGCTTTCCCAGAGTGAGTTCTTTTGGGAAAGGGAAATTAGGAAATGCAGGAAATGTTTTCAGAAATAGCCCTATAACTGGTCCCATATATTTCATCTGAGATAATAGAGATGACCCACTGGCTAAGAAAATAAAATAGTTCCTAAGGCCCAAAAGAACAGTTAAGAAAACCCACACAGCAGATCATTTTCCCTGTGTAAGCTTTATTTATTTTTTTTAAAGCCCATTTTATTAGCTATCGCTACATGTGTGAAATATGTGTCTCATTAAGCAGATGAAGGCATTGTCCCAAAGGCAGGTTAAGATGTGATTTCACCAAGAAACCCAAGGTTTACTAAGGTTCCCCTTATTAAAAGAGACCTTGCCAAAAGGGCAGGTCGTTACTGCCAGCATTGAGCCTGACAGATTCTTGCTGATTTACCCAGTCCTCATTTTGCTAGGTGTGAAAACTTTTGCTCTCACCAAGTAACTGTCACCAGCTTTAATTCAAGTTCATCAAAAGTGCCTTTATTGAGAACAAAATAGACACAGTCCGGGAGAGTGACAACAGCATCTTAATTAGAGCACAAATAATTGGAGCATGGGACTTCATTAAAATTTACTGCCAAACTGTGTTGTGTGAAATATGTAGCTACTTCTGGGAGGCTTTTGCTCCATGAAGTGTCCTGGAAAGGAGGGAGATATGCCAGGAGATTGGACCGTAAAGCCACGTTGTGGTCCAGGAGGTCCCGTGGGGTGATGTTGGCTGGCCCCAGCAGAGCCAGAAGAAGGGTGGTCCACGCAAGTCCATCCCGATGGACGTGACCTCTGCGTGTTGGCCCTTGGTGGCCAACAGGGTGCCCTTGGAAAGTGTCTTTGGGGAAGCCAGAGCCACGTGGAGAACAAGACGAGGCTGGAAACGATGTTCTGGGATGCAGAGCAACTCCTCGGGGATGGGCAGCGGGGTGCGCCTGCGACAGATCCATCCCCGCTCTAGCGCTGGGAACTGGGAGCCCGGCCCCATTTGCTGCGCTCCTTGGTGTGCCGAGCTGGGCACAGCATCTGCCTTCTCTGTCCTGGAGGTCCGGGTGCAAATGAACCCCACTAGAGCAGGCCCTTGTGGACGCTCTGGTGTCACGCTGCCCTGCCATTTCCTGATGATTACCTTCCGAGCGTGGAGCTGGATGCAAGCTGGAAGGATGTTCGTTTTGCTTTTCTGCTGTTACCTCGTGATTTGCGTTGCAACTTTGTTAATTCCCCATCCAGCCTGTCCAATTTCCCAGAGACCGTGCCTGGAAGTAATCATGTTTTCCCCCGCTTTGAAAGCTGTGCTAGTCAGTGATTCACTGAGCTGCTGCTCCTTCTCCAATAATAGAAATGCCAAAGGTGGCGAGGCTGCTTTAATGACTAAGTGCATTCCAAATCACCGAGGGGAATTAGGCATTAAAAAGTAGTTCAGAGCTTGCCCCCCAAAACCATGTGAAGCCCCAGCAGAAATGTTGCTGCTCTTCGGCAGCAGGAGAGTGGCCGTGGTGCCGGGCAGCAGGAACCCTGCCATGCTCCAGCCTCCGTCAGAGGTGGCGAAACCTAGAGGTGTTTTTGTCGCTGACTCATCAGGAGCACTTTTTCTGGCTGAACTAATGGTGTCCGTCCAACTGCTCCAACCGGAGCTCTTGTTTGTGCTTTATTTATGGCAGTTTCTCTCCAGAGCTGGTGAGAGCAACTGCTTGCAAGGGATCTTCCAGCCTCGCCGGCTGGACGAGGCCGTGCAGAGCTCGAGGCTGGGAGAGCCGCGCAGGAGCCGGCAGGATGCTCCATGTGGTCCCGTCACCGTCAGGAGGAGCCATCTGACCCATCTGCTTGGGTTGCTGTTGGAAGTCCCTCTGGGGTCACCTACTCCACCTCTGCCTATGGTGCAGGTTGACATGCTCCTCCTGGGTGAGTGTCTGCCTTGAAATCGGTCACCCTGTCGAGCAGCCTCAAGGGCAGTAATTGGGGATATAGCAAAAAACACCGAATTTTCGAGATGTCAGGAGAAAAATCAACAGAAATGAGTGAAAAATTAAATATGAAGAAGAAAGATGAAGAAAATCAAAGAAAGGTGAAGTATCCTCTTCTTAATCCCATGTTAGGTACCTACTTGTAGATTTATTTTTGCCAGTGAAGAGATTTCCATTCTGGAAACAGAGTTTAAAACTTTTCTCAAAAAAAAAAAAAAAAAAAAAAAAAAAAAAAAAAAGAAAGAACTTAGGATATTGAAAATTCTTTTATTTCTGTATTTTTCTCAAAACCGCACCAGGCTCTGCCAGCGCCTGTGACTTGGTTAACGCATCAACCCCATAGCACCGCGTTGACCGAGCGCAGGTGCAATAAGGCGAGCTCCAATTTGAAAGAGTCAGCACTGATTGTGATTTGGAGTTAAGAGCATCTGTTGATAGTAACATTGCAAAAAGGGACATAGCATCTATAATATTTTAAATTGAGGAGCTGGAGGGCTTGGCTTATGTGTACATTGCATGTGCTCTTGCGTTCATTTTAATTAAGCAGTACTTTTGTGTAATATGCACGCAAGGTTTTTTGAAACAAATATGTGACACCCCATCATATTTCTCTCGCAATACATTGTGAATAACTAAGGGGGAGAGAAAAATATTCATTTAAAAAATATAAAACTTTAATTAAAGGCATCTATATGTAAAAGGTCTTTCCTTGGAATATTATTCAATGTTGCCACCTTCAGGTCAAAGTGTAGATAAGCGTTTAGGAAGATTTGATCAACACGGGATTTTATGATCTTGCATTTTTACCATCTTTAAAACCACTCCAGTGTTTGTGCTTGAGCAGTGGGGAGGAACTTGTGGATCTGGGGGATTTCAGTTCCTTAGGCTTACAGAGAGAAAAGCATAGGGGATAAAAACACTTTTAACCTATTTCAAGGGTGGTTTCCGTTAACGAATCGTCTCAGAGGATTGAAGTTATGCTTGGTGGTCTCCTGCAGGTCACTTCTGCTGTTGCCTCATCTCTGGCAGAAGTTTCCCCAGACTTCCCCCGGAAAGGAAACTCGTTGCCGTTGTTGTATTGGCTAAGCAGTGGCCTCAGGCTATAGCAGAAATGCTAAAGCTATTTAATTGTACCAAATACTTGAGTCTCTTTTTAAAATTTCTATAGGATTAATGAATAAAAACGCCCTTCTGTGCAGACACCCACATGAAGCAGCATCCGCTTTTCCCCCATTGCCATCCCTGCGGGTTGTCTGCCAGTGCTGAGCGGGGAGATTGGTCCAAGCCAGTGAGCTATTGATTAGCTGATGGCGTGATCCCATTTCCTGCACATCCGAACCCAAGTCGCTCTGAAGGGGCCCTTACACAAACATTTTCTTCTGCACAGAGAGAAGCGTCGTGCTGCTTGGAAGTGATTCCTCGACAAGGAAACGGGACTACGTATACATCAAACAAAATGCTGCATATGCCTTGGCTGCGCATTATTGCATAGACCTTGCACCAAAAGCTGATAGCTAAGTATTTAATATCTCATCATTTCTCTTTTCGTTTATAAAATGTGGCTGGAGATGAGATGTTCTCTGAATTTGTAGGATGTGAAGTCAGAAGTAAAAATGAAGGGTGGAAGAAATGGGAGATGAGTGAGAAATCCTTTCTACGATGGAAGAATGAAATAAAGGTGAAATTAGACACTGAAGGTAGCAAAGCCCATCAGCAAAAATTCAGCATTCAGTCACTGGAAAAGGGAGCTTAGCAGTCCAAACATCAGATTTTGAAATATTTAATCTTCAGGATCTGTGGATTTGTATATAGGAAGAGATGGGGTGGCTGTTTTCTCAAATTAAATTGATTGAGTTCTGTGCATTATATTACATGGATTTACTCTGATTAGATCTAAAGCTGACTATCCCCTGCCCAAGGGAGATTCAGAAACTCCGGGAGGTTTTTTTATTTAATGTATTTGAAATAGCATGGTTTTGTGTCAGGGGCGCTGCCACCTTGTTCTCACAGCCGGGTAGCACAGGATGCCAGCCGGCTGCTCCTTGCCCTCGGAAAGCTCCGTGTGGCTCCAGCGAGGTGATATAATGCGCTCTTCGCAGTGGGATCCGGGCGCTGCCAGGAGGTGCTTGAGGATGAATGCCTTATAGAAATGTACAATATTATTGTGTGTACTCTACTTAATTGGGGGAGCTGAATAGGGCTCGCTGCTTTCCCGGGTCCCGCTCCCTGGAAACTGATGCCGGTGGATGGTAAGAGCTGCTGGCTAACCACGACGGCATTGGCACGTGCTCTGCACAAGCGGTTCCTGCTTTGTTGGTGGTGTTGTTACAGCCAGATAACGCGGTGCTGAGCCAGGTGACAAGTAGGTGCGGAAGCCTGAGCTGCTTTTTAAATATCGAAGTTGACAAATAAAGAGCAAGGGGCACCTGTTCCTCCGTCGCCGTGTGGATGTGCACCGATGCCATGTCAGACGCCCAACCAACTCCCTGTCTCCAACAAACTGTCTCTGCATCTCCTTCTTCCTTCCAGGCTTAATGCCAGGCTTGATGGGCTCAGCACGTGGATGGAGGCATTACTGCTTTCTCTTCCCAGGTGTCCCTGAACAATTCACTTACTTAACAGTAAAATAATGGTACACAAATGCATGCCTTTTCCATAAAAATGTTGATTTTTCTAGCACCGGAAAAATCATGCAGTTACTTCACAGGAAGAAAACAGAAAGTCTTTGATTTCTCTTCTAGAAAGATAATCGCATTAGTAAATGTTGGGAATCATTTTATTTTCTATAACAGGGTATTAAAATGAAAAGCACACAGATTCTCATTAATGATTTACATCCTCGCTATATAGCTGATCAAACACCCTGGATAGTTTTGGGTTTTTTTTTTTTTTTTACTATTTTACTGGGGGAACAAAGAGAATTTACCATTTCTCTTGTACAGAGAAACCCTAGAGATACTGACAAATCATTTCTGAGCGAAAACTCGTACCGGCCCCCGCGAAAGCAGTAGGTGATCTCAGAAACTATTTGAGCATTCTTTTCAAAATTAGTTTTCCTTTTGATACCAGAAGTGCAGTTCTCCATATGAGAAATCCTTTTACATACCCTGTGCAATGGATCTGGTGATTGCTGGAAGCTGTGTCTCATTAGAGCTGTTTGAAATACACACTGTAAAATTAAAATCATTCAATGCGTGTTCTCTCTCCAAGTTCACAGAGCTTCCTGGAAAGTTCAGGGTTTCCTTGCTTTTCTTTTTAACCGTCAACAATTCCCAGGCTATGGAAAGCTTGGGGTTTGGTTCTTACACGTAACCACATATAGGCTGCTCTGCAACGCCGCAGGGCCGGCGGGGGAGACCCTTCCCTGTGTTTTCCGTGTCCTGCACATGTGAGTGCAGGCCAGGCCGTGACGGGCTCTCTCCAGCACTCTGAATTTTGTGGGACCAAGAGGGTTCCTCCTAGCAGAAGCTTTTGGCCGAGCTCGTGGGCTGATGCAGAGCATTTCATGTGCCCGTGCGCTCCTCACGGCCGCGAATCCAGGGCAGCACCTCCTGAGTGAGAGGTGTGAGAATCCCTGTTAATTTAGCTGTCCCAAGGCTGTGAGAATGTCGATTTTGAATAGTTTGGCACTGGGTAATTAGACAACAGACTTGCTGTTAACTGCCAGTAGGAATCAATTCTTTGGACCATCCTAATTTATTGCATTTCCCAGAGCAGGTGAATCAGACTTGTGATTAGTTTTATTCTTTGCACACCCTTTGAAGTCACCGGATGAAATGAGATGGCGACCGAACCTAATTGTGGCCACGGATGAAGTTGATTTCTTTTTTTTTAATCTCTGTCATGAAATGGAGCATTATGAAAGGATCTCCTTCTATTATTAGTTTAGGAAAGAAGAGTCAAGTTGAAAAATGCAACAGAAAATAAAGGGAAGGCTGCAGTCAACCATGGGGCTGTATGAGGCCATTACAGCTCTTCCCACCTTGCTGTATTTTCTATATTTTGCCCCTCTCATCACCACCTTTCATTGCCCTTGGCTCCAGCTTCTCTTAAAGCAGTTGCTGAGGCTGTTGCCAAAAATCCCAGCCACTGAGATGCCGCGTCTTGAGTTCTGGGTAAATTTCCAGGCAGATTCTTATAATTTGTGACCAGCGTCCAGCAAGAACTGTGTACCATTATGCAAGCAGCATATGTAAGAGCAAGGCTAAATAGTGAAACAAAAAGGGAAGGGAAGGAAATCAGTCACACACTTTGACACAATAGCTTCCTCTGAAGCGATTCTGTCCTATTGTGAAAAGACACACTTGGCCCATTTTAAAACTTCTTATTACGCAGCAGACAGCAAGAGCTCTGCAGCTTACTGCAGTGCTTATTCAGTAGAGCAGCGCTGTATTTTTAGTTAAAAGCTGGACCAGAATCTTGCTTCAGGCATGTGTACTGTATTATTGGTGATATTATGCTGCCATCTCTGTTCCTTCCCTTACTTTAATGATGCAAAATTTATTAAATGTTGTTTTTTTTTTATTATTTCTGCCTTCTTTCCCCCTTGTTTCTCTTAATGCTGCTGGCTTTACAGCAGCATTAACACCAGGAAGGAGGGTGGGGGGGGGTTCATATTCAAATTTGGCTCCGTTAATTAAACTCAGGAACACTTGACTACCCTGCTGAGCCCCAGAGCCGCAAATATGTAAACAAAGTTTCCACGCTCCGAAAGGAGAACTGAGCCCCACGTCGTGTTTCCGTGACAGACTTTTGCTAGTTCTTCAGCTGCGGTTAATACAAAGCACCAAACTCAGCTCCGTGTTCCTCAGATTCGGGATGCAGGGAGCGTAGTGCAGCCCGACCCTCCCCGCTGCAGGCCGTGGTGCTATCCGGCACCTTTCCCCAAAGTTGCCAGACACATTTCTGCATGGACCAGCTCGGTGTGATGCTCTCCCTTGCAGTTTTGTTGCACTTACTTTGCAAGGCGTAAGTGACCGTACGTCGGGGAAGAATAAGCCTCGTTTTCTGTAAAGGAGCTCTGAGATTTTCTCAGGCTGTGTGTGTGCAATGTTCCCTGTTTAAAATTTTAAATAAGAAGGGTTTCGCAGAGATTTTTCTTTCAACATTGATTTTAATCTTAACACCTCTACTCATAGCCTTCTTACAGCCTGAATATCCATGGGCTTTTGCATAATATGAAAGAAATGTTGCAAAATTCAGATGATTTAACCCTGAAGAGGCAGGCTTAGAAGGTGGCCATGTCCCTGCAATGGCCAGGGCTGATGCCAATATGTCTACTGACGCTTGGAGGGAAAAGCCCGCTCAAGTTTGGTCCCCCACAGGTGCCTCCAATGATCCAGAAGTTGCCCCACGTTTCCCAGACCCAACGACTCTCCAGTGAGATGCGAGCACCTCAGTTCTAGGTAGATCCCAGCTGCCTCTCGGCCTCGCAGAGCAAGTACAGCGTTAGGTGGGATTTATTGCAGGGAAGAAGTGCTGTTTGGCTGGAAACCCACAGCAGCAACGCGCGCTTGGCAGCTCTAACATCCCGACCACCCTGGCATCCAAAGCGCCATGCGCTCCTCCGTGACAGAGGGAGCAGCACTTGAAAAAGGCACCTCAGCAGTTTGTCTTCATTTTGCCGAGTGCTCCGATAGGAGGCCATAGCCTCACCCCAGCTGGATTATTAATAGAAGGCAACTTGTTTCCTGAAGATGCACTAGAACCCAAACACAAAGGGCAAGCTACAGTTATCAAGATAAAGCGACTTCTTTTGTCAGCTCCTGCACACACCACATTAACACCACTGCCAGGCCCAGCCACGCGCGTGTATCCCTCTCATTAGCACTAATGGGCAATACACACACATAGATCTCTGCCTAGGGCTGGGGGGAATTGCATGTACGTGCAATGCTCATTAGCATTAATGAGGGTTCTCCTGCGGATGTCTAATGATCATTAATGGGAGTTACACGCGTGTGTATTCCCCATTAACATTAGTGGCACGTGCTCCACTCATTAATATTGATGGCAAATGCAGGGAGCCTTATCCCTCATTAATATTAGTAGGAGCGATGCACACCTTGCAAGAGGAGGCTCTTGCTCTCCTATCCTCCGTGTGGGAAGTTTGCTCCGTTGTTCATTCTGCTCCAAGGCACTTTAGCTGGCGGTGTCTTCCTGAGTTACGCAAGGTCTCCGTGACCTTGGCTGCCATGCACAGATGTCCCTTCCACGCGAATGAACTATTCCAGAAAACGTCCAAACATGCTCCTCTTTGGTGCCAGACAGCATGTCGTCCCTGGGATTTTTATTATTTTTAAAGCAAGCATACCTGCGAGCGGCCGCTGCCTCGGCGCAGACGCTGTCCTGCTCTTGGCAGCGTCGCGGTGGCCCACACCCGGGTTACTGCTCCTCGGCGCACAAAAGTTACCGCCGGGTCTTGGTCCCTTTTACATCACGCACAAATGCAGTATTGTGCTCGACTCCGACACGGCTCCTGATCGATGTGGGAGAGGCCACAGGCCGGAGCTTCCCTTTGGAGTCCAAAAGGTGTGAATTTATGACAGCACCGAGACTTTTATCCTGTTAGGAAGGGATGAGATTTCAGTGCCCCTTCAAGCACAGCAGCCACTGGGCTGGTGCAGAAGAGCTGGGAGAAGCTGCAGCTGGAAGCTGGAAGCTCACGTGTCCATGGGATGAATGACCTGGCCTCAGGGAACGGGATAATCTCCCTGTGGAGTCATGGGTGTGGAGAGGAGTGCTGTGCACGGCTCTGGCCTGGGAAGAGCGCTGGTCTCACCGTCACGTCCCATCCTTGCAGAGGCTTCTGTTCACCCACCACAAGGCTTCTCCCGCTTGGCCATCCATCAGTGATGTGACCCTCTATGCTTCTTATGAAGTCATTAGAGAAAAAAAGGCAATTCTTTGGCAAGGATCTTGAGAGCTATTGCAGTTATCTGCTGAAGGATGGGTGAGCTGAACGGTTGCATAGACCCCTCCTGCTCTGCTCAGGGAGCCCACAGCTTTGGTCAGACGGACTGCACTAGTGCTGTCCACAGGACGAGCTGCTTGCTCTCTCTGCACCTCTGCATTTAAAAATCTGCTTGACCTTTTCCTGTTCTTTATCTATTCATGAGCTAAACTCTTCATTTTCTCATCTCAGACATGCCTGCCACCTTGTGCGCTGGAATTCAGACCGGGAGTAGGATCTGTAGATGCCACCGTACCCGCTCAGCTACAGTTAATACTTAACAGTAAGAGCTTATCAAATATATGCTGTTCAAAACAGCAAGTAATATTTAGTTTAAAAAGTGCTCTTTGCTAAGACAGTCTTATTGCTTTTCTCGTTATGGCATAAAACTACGATACCCGTTGCCCATGCAAATCAGCTCCAATCCAGAGCGTTTGCAGCTCCTGGATGGAAGTTAAAGGGTTGTGTTTGGCAAATACAGCTCTGCTAGGTCGGATCCTCCAGGGCTGTGGGGGTAGGTATTACACATGCCACACATTTATGCCCATCCTCCTTCTTGCCCGTCCTGGAAGGGCTAGTGCAGGAAAGGTGGTTCTGGTCTGAAAGGATGGCAGGTGTCAAAAGACATCAAGGAGAACCGCAACAATAATACTGCGTCTGGCTGCGGTGGCATTAAAGATCCTGATCTGTAGCTGCAGCTTTCACTTATAATTCAGGATTCAGCTGCTAAACAAGCTAAATAATTGATCAAGTACAATATGCTCCAGCGCGGGCGCTCGGGACAGCTGCGGCCGTGCCGTTGGTGCGAAGAGTCACCCAATGGGGGAAATGTCAAGCTCTTCCTTAGAGCGCATCTTCTGCAATTCCCTGGGCAGGCAGCACTGATTTTTTTTCCCTTTTTTTTGGCTTCCTAGAGCCGTTTTATTGTTTCTCCCCTCCTCGCCGGGGCGGGGTTGCCATGGCAATCAAGCGGGATGCCTTGCTGGGCTTCCCCTGCGCTGCGGCGCTGCCTCCCCGCGCTGGGCACCCGCGCGGCGCCCGCGGCGCGCCAGCAGATCGACGCCCGACCGCGGCCCTGCTCCTCGCGCGCGCAGCCCTCGGCTTTGCGTCGCGCGTGGCTCTTGGCGCTCTCCGCCGAGACAGAAGAGGCTTTTCCTGAAGGTCTTCCAGTCTCCCACCAGTGGAAAACGCTGGTATTTTAGGGTACAATATTAAATTAAATAGGGTACAATATTAAATAATAAAACAAATCCCGGGGTGATGTCACTAACACCACGAGAATTTAGAACTGCCTGCCTATATCAGTGGCACTACATCATGAAAAAAAATAAAAACACATAATGTCTACATTTTTAATGAGGTGTGGAATTTTTCACTTTAGTGCTTAGGTCTCTCCTTCCAATTCATCCAAAGTAAAGTGGTGACGTGTATTGCATTAATCCCTATGTCTTAACAGCGATGTCTCCCTTTGCTGCTTTTCAATACTCTGCCTGAAATGGCCAAGTGGAACGAACGTTTCCTGATTTGCAGTTCAAGGTCTTATTCTCTGTTTTCCTTCTTTCATATTCATTAGAGTTGCTTTAAATTCCCCAAGGCCTCTGATTTTCTGATAGTGCCCTCGCAGAACATCATTGTTAATTTGAAGTATCAGTGTAATATTTGTTCTTTTACTACATTGGTTGCTGACTACTGGTCTCTCTTTTTCTCTTGAACAAATGCTGTTAGTGTAATTATAATCCATACACTGCATCACCAAAAAGAGATGTGGCATTGGCTAGGTTGCATTTAGTTAATGCCTTAGAAAACTTGCAATCTAGGTAGAAAGCAAAAGACAACACATGGATTTCGACACAGATGGAATTCAAATTGAATGCCATAACAGTGTGTGCATTAAAAATAAAGTCTATTCTTTGGGCAAACCAGGGGTGCTGCTTGCAGTCTAAGATGGGTCCTGTGTGAAAAGTGGACGGCTCCTGAAAATACCTTCCTGGACTTTGCTGAGCCTGCCAAGAACACTGTAATTAGCAGTAGTCATTTTCTTGACAGAAACAAAAAAGCTGACCACACATTTTGTTGTTTTTATAATGTCCTATAGCATTTGTGAGAGATAAAAATGGGTCTGAACTTGCCTTAAGGCCTGGTTTGTTACTTATGTTTACAACAAATGTAAGCAAAATTTAGTTTTTGCACTCACTTGTATCATTAGAAGCTTTTAATACTATTTGATTAAAAATGTTCAAACGGTCCAAGGATGCAATTGCTGGAGGTGAGGTGCTGAAGAATATTGCAGTGCTGTGGTGAGTTTGTTCAGTTTCTAGCCTCTGCCTCGTGATGCCGGTGGTCACTGGCGTGGTCATGGGCAGCGACAGCCCGGGAGGCGGAGGAGACCCGTGACCTCCGGCCACCACCAGCCACCGAAGCATCTGCTGAGGAGTCCAGCTCCTTTCTGCTGCCCTCTGCTGCACTCACAGGTCTGTTCGAAAGGAAAGAGGCCTGCGCATGGGCCGTGAGGAACCTGGAAGAAAGACATTTGTTTATAGGACACATCAGCTGCACTGGATAAGGCTGTGAATCCAGGAGGTTGCTGCTCTTCAAGTAAACATTAAATATCGCACCTATCATTGCATATAGGTGGTGGTACCTTATTTCAAGTAGCCCAAGAGGCCAAGGCTTGCAATATTAGCCCAGTTTGCATGTTTATGAGCCAGTGCTCTTTCACCCAAGGGCTGAGAGAGACTCTCTCCCTGCAGCTGCATGAGAACCGTGGCCGTTTACCTGGCCCCACGGTTGTGCAGTCATGTGAGGCCCTTAATTAAACCCATCGCTGTTATTTGGCTATCCGAATGTCCGCCCATGAGCAGGGGCTGCATCGCCCCTTCGCAGCCGCGCTGCTGCTTGCTCACGCGACCAGACAAGGATAATGAGTAACACTCAGCAAAAGCTAAATTAGAGCATGAATCCGCTGATTAAGACTCTGTTTCCCCCAAATGAGCATCCCTCCAACAGTTTCTTTCCCAAATGAGGCTGTTTCTTTGCAGCTCTGTGTTTAGGCACGGAGTGGGGTAAGCACTGGTGCTTCATCCATGGGCTGACGGGGTTCCCTGTGATTCGCCCACACCCTCAGGAGTAATTGCATCTCCGTATATACACCAAAGAGGAGATACAGGTACAGGGGAGGACATGTGTTACCCAGAGGAGGCTGTTACAGCTCCTGTGCCTGAGATAGGCATCAAATGGAAAAAAAAAATCTCCCTGCAGTTATGCTTAGGATGAGATAGATAATAATGCCGTCACAGGCAGGAACCACCTCCTGAATAACTACACAAAAAGATATGTAGATTTTATGCTGTACCCTTCAATAAAATAAATGTATTTATTTTGACAAGCCTTATAGTCCCGTTCCATGAGCATACTTAAAAAACCAGAGCCACAGGACGTGGGGAGCAAAGCGGCCCGATTTTCCTTCGCTTAGGTACCGATTCCCCGCGTAACGGTGATGGTGCAGCTCTCAGCAGAAGGCCATCAGTTCAGGTGCTCTCCTGGGGGGACGGGGGAAGGAGTGGGACGTTTCCCGGCGGAGGTGGCGCTGGCCCGTGGCACCGCGTTTAGCAGCTCGGAGGGACGGAGCCGCCGCGCTGCCGCGGTCGCCGCTGGCTTGCTGAGAAAGGGAAGTGCGTGCCCACACCTCTACTGGATATTTCTTGGAAATTAACACCGCTTTAGACCCCGCACACAGGCCTATATGGTCTGATCTACACTGTATATCATTCTCCCCATATGACTCATGTCTCTGTGAGTCATTTGTAGCACTTTCTTTGTAGAGAGGGTTTTTTTTTTTGCCCTTTTTTTTGGTGACATTCCCCCCCAGTTTGTATCGTACCTGACATTATCAGCACCACAAGAAGGAAAAAAGGAAAGATGCTCGTCGTGTGGAGCGAGATGGTCAAGGTGGCAGAGCGAGCCCAGCTGTGCCGGTGCCTCCAGCGAGGCACCTGGCATTGCACAGCCGCCTTTTGCAGCGTGGCCATGAAACTGACCTTCCTCTCTTCTGCAGGACTCCTTGCAAGCTGCTTGGGAGCCCCCCGCCATGCACCTCTTTTACTTGGAAATGGCTGCCAAATTGGGAAGATAAGGAACCAAAGCAATCACTGACTGTCTTAAATGATCAAATAATAGCTAGAAAAATATTTTTTTTCCAGCTGCCTCTTCAAACCCCTACCGAGATAAAAGGGGTATGTGTGTCTGTGTCCACCTCCAAGACTGGGTCTTTCATTGGCAGGTTGGGATGGTCCTTTCAGGGCTTGCTTTTTATTCTCCTGATCTTTTATAGAAATACAGATGAGAAGAGACCAAAGAAAGGCACCCTAAAAGGGAAGCATGAAACAATACTTACGTGGCGTGGGGCTTCGCTTTGGCCTAAAGGAGAGCTGAATTCATCAGGCGAGTCCCGGGGGTATCTGGCAACGCACGGGTTGTTGTCACGCGTCCCGCTCGGAGGCCGCTCACCTCCTCCATCCCTGTGTAGCCCCTTAGATCCAAGCAAGTGTCTGCCCCGGCAAGCAGCAAAGCAGCAGTAGAGTCAAAAACTAGGGAAGCTGTTAGGGATACACGGATAACGGGAGTGACTGGATCCTGGGAATTGCTTACTTTCTGGAGCATGGTAAGAAAAGGGGTTCAGTTAGAGTTGCAATGAGAAGGCAATCTGTGATCTTATTGGTCTTACTTTAACTCTGTATGAACTTTCCTTATAACAGTAAAATAGAAAAATGGGTGAATCAATAAACAGTGCTTCGATATTACTTAACATGGTTCATGAAAAGAGCTGCTGAGGATAAAAAAATAGCTAGAGGCATCATTGTAGTTGTTACTAACCTACCTTGCGAAATCTTCACCCCTCTTCTTTTTTTACTTTCCTCCCTTCTTTCTTCTTTCTCTGAAATAGCTTCAGTCAGTTTATTGATTTGTTTTCACCTGTTTTTAAAACAGTAAAAGTAGTTGTGATTCCTGCTTTGACCAGCTCCCATCACCTTGACAGCACTTGTAGGCTCGAATCAGGGCGATGTTTGGAGAAGCCCTGAGATTTCTAGGCTGGGAACAGCAGCAGACAAAGCTGTCTTGATGAGCTCATTTACAGCACAACGGTTGGGTCAACAGCTTTGTGGAAACTTTAATAACAGTAGTTTCTTGCTCCAGCATGAGCATTTTTAAGCCAGCTGCGCAGGAACATGAAGCATGGATGAAGAACAGGAAGGCAGAAGGTGCAAAGGGCAATTACTTATCAATGCGGATTAAGGAATGTGTGAAAGGGTGAATGAACTAGTTGCATCCTGACGTACCTGATCAATGCATGCTCATTCTCTGCTTGCCCTGCTTTAATAAATTAAACCCTGAATTGCCAGCGCAAAGCCGAGTTGCATTTGCGTGGCAGTAACGGCCAGCACTACCATGGACATGGGCAGATGAAGACTTTCTGTCTCGAGACTAGAAATCGAATTAATGCTGCAGATACAAAAATCGACTGTGTGTTTTTATTCTCGCCACCACGCCATCTAGTAACCGTGGAAAACAGCAGGAATGCCACAACAGGACAGGGGTGGAGCTCCATTTTCCCCACCTGTAAGAGGGAGCGAGTTCATTTGCAAAGTTTGCTGGCATCTAAAAGTCTTAAATGTGCCATATACACCATGCAATTTTTCTTTCAGGAGACTATTCCTAATTAAAAATGGTTCCTAGTTAGGACATTTTCCTTCACGCTCAATTTGCTTTTGTAATATTCCATTATTTCTAGTTGTATCTTTCGGCCCCGTCTGCTCGGCTCCTCGCTCAGCACGGTGATAGTTACCACACCACCCTCTGTCAGTGTTCAGCTGCATTACATAGCTCTCATAAATGTGCCTCATCAGTCAAATTGCTCTGGTGCTTAAACATTTGCATTGCTTTTTCCCCCCCAAGCTCAATATCTTGCCATCTATCACTACCCTTCATTTATAGCTTGTCAGACAATTTTAAATCCATGAGCTAGTGCTCATTTCCAAACCAGCTGAGATTAATTTTTCAAGTATGGTTTCTGAGGTATTGTGTCGGAGGCTGGGTACAAGATCCAAAATTGCTCTTTGTTACAAATTTGTGACCCCCTACTCTAGTCGCCCTGTGCTCCAGCATGTATATCTAGGATCATAATTTCCCTCATTGCTGTTTATTGCTCATGTTTCTGCTGTCAGCTGCCTACTTTCCTTTTTTTTTTTTTCTTTCTTTTTAATCTCACTTCCATTATTTTCCTAGGGTTTGTAATGTGATTTACCAGCTGATAATTTCCACGATTACTCTTTATTCATTTTCTAAAGTTCAGTGTCATCCAGCCATCTGGTGTCTCATTAGTTCTCCAAAAGCCCTAGCCTACAAAGAAAAAAAGAATTACTCACATGGCTAATTTTAAGTATGCGAATCCTAATGATGCAAAGGAGACTGCTCATATATTTAAGCTAGGCATATAGATAAGTCTTGCAGGACTATGCTGTAAAATATATTCAGAAGATGTCTTTGGTTAATCCCATAAAGCAATTAGCATGAACTGGAGTCCCCAGCACACTTCACTCACAAGTACCCATAGGGATATATTGAGGTTCTCCATGCATTTCTGGACTGGCTTTTTATCAGGCACCCAGGCATTGGCATTTTGACCCTCTGAACAGGGTGGGTAAACCAGCGTGTTGCCTTGAAGTACGTCACTGTTAATGGGTTATTCCTGAAATAGGACCAGAATCAGATGTCACGTCTTCATCATTTCTCAGTTAGCCATTTTGCTTCCTCCCAGTCTCTTTGGTGTTAACATGATCGATATTTTTTTTTTTCCCCTTCCTCTTGTTTTTTCCTCTTCCTCATCTTGTTTCCTCTTTCCTCTTGTTCTATTCCTCTCCTCCAGAGAGGAATCTCTGGAACAATTTGTTCTCACTGGTATGTCTAGATGTGTATATAAACATATATATACACATACATACATATACATATACACATACATACATATATATACACATATATATAAGTGTGTGTAGTGTATATATGCGTGTATGTATATATATGTGGGGTCATTTATATGTATATATACATGTATGTGTGTATACACATATGTGTATATATGTATATATGCATTTGTATATATGTACACATATAGTACATATATGTGTAGATGTACATCTATATGTATACATATACAGATATGCATATACATGTTTGTGTATATATGTGTATGTATAGACATGCATACTATATACATATAGAGGCATATGTATGTATTTATTTCTGTGTATATGTATAAAACCTCGTTTTATTCTCCTTGCAGCCTGCATCCAGAGTTCAATTTTTCCTGTCTTTTTAAGGTGTTACTGCAAAGGAACATCTCTTTTCCATACCCTCTTCCCTGCCTGTATCCCAGCAACACCTTTCAATCTGGTAACACTCTGCTCAGGGAACCCGTCTACCTCGTACCTGTTCTAGAGGGTCAGCATTAAAGCACCAATCGCCTTGTGAAAAGCAACAACTCGTTATTGCTGGATATCACCAATACCCTTCAAGCGCCCACGCTCTGAAGGCGTGACTCATCAGTCTGGCATCTCGAGTTCCCTTCTGCTAATTGCAAAATACTGCCCTTGCTCATTACGGCAGCACGCCACCACCTAGTTAGGAGAGGACTATGGCTTCCCTTCCATTCTCCCTGGTGCTGACAGCAATATGGGAAGAGACAGGTACAGTCCAGTAACATGGGGCTCCGTGGCTGGTGTCCTCTCCATAACTTTGGGATTTTTGGCAATAGGAAGTTTTACATAGCACCAGCAATACTGACTTCTGATGGGATTCATCTTTGCCAAAGGGGGACGAGGGTCCTTGGTCACGAGCTAGCAGGACTCATTGATAAGGCTTTAAACTAGATTCGACAGGAGAGGGGGGCTGTATCATCAGGGAAGCTGGTGGTAAGGTAGGGGAGGGCACACCATGCCGCTCGCGTCAGCCTAACTCCAGAGCCGACAAAGGATGCCCTAAGGCTGGAGAGGGAAAACAGCAAAACAGGAGAGATACTGACGGCTCATCAAGTTACAGCTGCCCCAGCTAGAAATAGAGGCACTTTGGAAGCCCAGCTCAAATGCCCAGGGGAATAAGCCCAGGCACTAGTAGAGATTAAGGGTTGACCTGCTGGAAAGCTGCTCCGTGGAGAGGGATTTGGGAGACCTGGTTGACAACAAGTTAACTCTGAGGCAGCAATGTGGCCTCGTGGCCAAGAAGGCCAACGGGATCCTGGCTGCATCAGGAGGAGCATTGCCAGGAGGTCGAGGGAGGGGATCCTGCCCCTCTGCTCAGCTCTGGTGAGGCCGCACCTGGAGCATTGGGGGCAGTTCTGGGCTCCCCAGTGCAAGAGGGACGTGGCGCTTCTAGAGAGGCTCCAGTGTGGAGCGACAAAGATGATGAAGGGACTGGAGCATCTGTCATATGAGGAAAGACTAAGAGAGTTGGGCCTGTTTAGCCTGGAGAAGAGAAGATTGAGAGGTGATCTGATCAACATGTATAAATACCTGAGGGGAGAATGGAGGGAGGATGGGGCCAAACTATTCTCAGTGGTGGCCAGTGACAGGACAAGGGGTAATGGGTACAAATGGAAACACAGGAAGTTTCATCTCCATATGAGGAAGAACTTCCTTACTGTGAGGGGGACCGAGCCCTGGCACAGGCTGCCCACAGAGGCTGTGGAGGCTCCGTTTCTGGAGACCTTCCAAACCCGCCTGGCTGCCGCCCTGTGCCACCTGCTCTGGGTGTCCCTGCTGGAGCAGGGGGTTGGACCAGATGATCTGTAGAGGTCCCTTTCAACCTCAACCATCCTGTGATTCTCCTGGGAAATCGCATAGTATTTCAGCGTGAGAAGGGCTTTAGGCAATGTGCTGTAGCAAGGCTTGCAGTGGAACGTTTTGCCGGTGAAAAATGCAGATTTGAAAATCAACAAAAGCTGTGCCCCTTAAAGCGAAACAAAATCATGTCATGGCCCCAGCAGGCTCTTTCAGAGGATGAGAGCTGAATTGTCACATTATTCCTTATTCAATCCCCACCCAGCCAAGAAATTATTAATGATAAGCAAGTTCTTGGTCTAAACATCAGCAGATAGTCCACTCTGCAGAGCTGAAAGTTCACATATTTGACTGGCTGTGAAATAAGTGCTGTAACAAACGATTTCCACAGGCAGAAAAGCAAACATTTTGTAATAAGGCAAACATTGTGCCAAAAGAAAGGAGTTGTCACTTTTTTGGGGCAAGTTCCAGACTAAGAGCACAGTGACTTCATTTCAGGCTTATCGTGATGGATGTGGGGGGACCAGCGTGCTCTGTGGGATGAGAAAACACAACATGTGGCTAAGGAAGAGACTTCAGAAGAGCCCAGTCAATTCATCATCATTTAATTCAAGATCTCCACATAATTTCCTTTTATTTAAACCATTATTAAGAAATATCCTTCAGCTTATCACCTGTGAAGCGCAAGCTTCCTTTGGTATTAACTTTGACACATGCGGAGCTCTTGGGGGATTATATTAATTTAGGCGACAGTACCTGTTAGCGAGCATTTGATTGCCCACAGTGCAGAAGGATTTACTCCTGTTATTGATTTGTTGGCAAATATATTGGGTGGAAATCCCCTGGCATAGCTGGTGGCCGTGATTCCAAGTTTTATTGAATTTGGGAGCAATTTTCCTCTGTGTTTAAACTTGTGATGGCTTCATATAAAAGGAAGAGCCCTAGAGGAAGGTGAGAAAAAAATGCTTGATTTTATTTGGCCGATGAGCTGCCTGGCATTCCCTTTTCCGGAGGCTGAGGGCTTCTTCTGAGCAGGATGCCACAAGGGTGACCATGGCCAAAGCTGGTCTGATACAGCCAAAAGGAGGGTAAAGCCGAACGGAGCTATCTGTGTCTGTCCCCAAGCACGAGCATTTCTGGTATCACTCCCGAAAACCCAGGCCTGGGATCGAGAAATGTCTTCTTTTCAGCTGTGCTCCAAGACTGATTCATAAAACTTGGTCAGAATTGACAAAAACAACAAGAAAGGGAGTTTAATTAAACCCATATTGGGAAACGTCCAAAGAAATGAAGTGTTTCATTATGTCCTCTTATTATATCCGGCAATATTCATCCAATTAAGGCTAGCATTCAAGTTATTTTTGAGATGTGGCATGAATGAGATAACCTAAGATATCATATGATTGCTCTGGCTGAGACATAATAGTTGAAAGTCATTTTTCCCAATAAAAATAACAGAGAATGGTGCTATTAATGCATGGTAATGATACCACAGGGAGAGTGTATGACTTCCACTGCTGAATAATCAACAAAAGTAAATTAGCTTTAGGCAACAGAACTCACATGTATGTCTATGTCTGTGAGTGTAAATGACCTTCAGAATAAAGAGTTGGGAAAAGCAAATTAAATACAATTTAGACATCATCGGAATGTTTTTTTTTTAAATTATGTGTTTTGAAAAGTAGCAAAGCAAATGCAGTTTGAAAAGGTTCCTAAGCAAAATGAATTATCATTTTCTTCATACACATTTCAACTCAAATGCACAGATGCATAGATTTACCTGAAACCTTTCCAAATTTCTGCTTTATCACATGGAAAAATATGGTTCCTGGCACATTCCGTCTTCACTCCCAGCTCAACAAAGAGAGATGCAAAACAATAAATTTAGTATATCTTCAGTCTCTTGTCCTCACTGTCTCTTTTAACTTGGCCGTAGTTAAAGCAAAAATGCTTAACTGCATTCCTGATAGATTTTGATCAACCTTTTGAAGTTGAAGCACTCTGAAATTCTTAAGTTTGGGATTGCTTTCAAGCTATGATTCTCTACTAATTTTTTTTTTTTTTTTTTAATATATATTTGCTCTTTCTGTTCCTGCCTCCCAGGAGGGAAGAATTCTATATTTCTCCAAAAGTATCTGCTTTTCACTTTCACTGCTTCTTTACTATTGGACCACACGTGGCCATGATACCTGTTAAGACTTAAGTGCTGGCTCAGGTTCAGCATCTTCAGCTTTGAAAAAAAAGTGGAGGGGGTGGGCGAGGTGGAAAGCATTTTCCTGCTTCTGTGGTCTATTTCTTACGTGTCTTTTATGCCCATAGACTTCACTCCCCTCTACTCTATTTCTCCGCATTTCTTCATCTCAATCGCCCCCCAGGACAGGACTGTGTCTCACCCCCTTGGCAGCTGTGCAGCAGCAGCTGCAATTTTGCTTTCTGTGTTAAACGAGCTTAAAGATGTGGTGTGGGTTGTTAGGTGCCACTCAGTGAAGCCGACTGACAGAGTCTATTACAGCAATGAAAGGAAGCTCCCTTACTTTTTGAAGACTTTTTATTTTTCAGTGGTGTTTCTGGTGCTTTAGGATTTATAGCTGGAAAATTGAAAAGGCCTAATTAAGCGGTGGTTCAGTTTAAGAATAACCTCCAGTATAGCCTATTTCTTGTTTATTTTTTCCTCAAGATGGTCATTTTCCTATGAAGATGTAGGCAGAGATACATGAAGCAAAAGCACGGATCTACTGAAAGCCTCGACAGCTTTATCTTGACTTGAAGGGAACAGGGATTTTCCAACAGTTTGTGATGTATGTGAATATATAGAGAGGGTATTTTTGTGTGTAACCTCTGAGTGGCCATTGAAAAATTATTATATTTGGCTTCTAGACACTTTAGAAATGTAATAGTTAAAATAATATTGCAGGATGATGAAGCAGGAAATAAGCTCTAAATGTGCATATAAAAATATTCAATAAGAATCTCCTCTTCAACATTTCCATTTTCAAGTTCAGCGTCGATTTGCTCTCTCTTTACATGGTAAAATTGATGTTTGCATTAGGTATGTCTCTATAATAAAGATTTCCCCTATTCAAATAAACTCCAATACATTTCGATATAAAAAGGGAGAAGAGCGATTATGTGAACAATTGATATAAAGAGCACGAAGTGCCATCTTTATAACTGCAGCTGAATGTAGAATCAACACTCTGTAATCAGTTGTGAGATTGAAACGCCTTTCTGGACTATACATTATCTGAAATAAATCCTGAAGTGTTCGCATTTATCTATTATATGGCATTATTTACTGAAAAGTGTGTAAATAATTTGGGGGATGTGTGATACATATGGTAGGTTCATGGTGACTATGCTGAGTGACTGAGTGGGTAGATAACTGTGGCAAATGTGTCTTTCATTGATTAGACACTATGCCTTAAGCTCCTTTCTTTAAAGTGCCCAGAACTACAAATCTGCAATTAATTTAAATTTTACATTTTTTGTTATGGTTCCTGACAGCAAGTCTTTTTAGGAGTATTTACAGAAGATAGAGAAGCCTCAACACGGGCAAAGCCATTAAAAAAAAAAATCAAGACTATTGCTTGGAACTATTTTGTGATATTTTCTCAGGCTGATGTGGAACGTAACATCAGCAGGTGCTCTACCGGTCGAGATTTTAATCTCTCTCATGCTTTCCTACTGAGGACACTGCAGATAAACAGCAAGCCATTGGCTTTCATTAGGTCTGAATGTGATACAGTGAAGACACCTGTACATTATTATAACACCTGAGAGTGCTGAGAAAAAATCAAGATGCCGGTGGCAGCATCCAGGAAAGCTCGCTGGGTAGCTGATTGCCAGCTGAGATGGTGATGAAGTCATTTAGGTCACAAGGGCCTTCTTATTTTCCATTTTCATATATAGGTAGGCTTAGACAAAGGACAGGTTTCCTTTAGCAGGATGTGATAAACAGAGTTTTCTGTCCCTGCAAGCTGGGATTTGCACAGTGAAAGTTTTCAGCCTTACAATAATTGTAATTATTCCAGACTCTTGCAGATCACTTGCCAGTGCAATGGGTGTTTCAAGCTGAATTAATATCCTATTATGCTGCATACCAAATTTAGCTGTGGATTTTTATTCATAGCTGAAATAATGGGAGTCTTAGTAACCTGCATGTCATAAGTGGGTGGTTTTCAAAGTTTTCTGTGTATGGAAGGCATGTTGGGAAGAAAACCAACTTTGATTTACCTGACTGAAGATGTACCTTAGGTTTGTGAAGAATGTGTGTATATATATGTATATATGTATATATCTATGTATATATCTATGTATAAAAGTATTAGTCCTGCCATAAATAGTCCAGCCCATCAAAAGAGACTACAAGAACTCACAGGATTCTGGAAGCTAGTGGACATATAGAGGGCAAAGGTAAGAGTAACTTGTATGCTTTTTTTGGTGCACCTTAACTTACAGCCTGGCAGCTAAACTATCATAAAGATTTTTTTAAAAATCATTGAATCAAAGATATAGGGAAGATTGACTGAGATGTGTTTAAATATTACATGTTTCAGAATAAAAATACAAAAGAAAAATCACGCTTCTAAACTATTTTACCTAGTTGGAAAAATGCCTATTCCTAAAATAGATTGTCCTAAATATGATACCTGTTTAGAAAAATTGAACTATCCAAATATATGATTGCATTTTTTGAATGTGGTAAGCTTCTAGGCATCATCCTCTTGCCCACAAAAATCTACATTCACAGATGTCTCATATAGCCAGATGAAAGAAACTCTTACAAGTGGATAAATTGAAACATAGCTGTATTTGATGCAATTTTTTTTTTTTTTTTTTTGAGCAAACATCGTGCACAGATGGATATGTTTCATCAGAAGTGCTGTTCTCTCAGGTAGTTTCCCTTCTACTTCTGCTATGGTGATAATAATTAGGTAGATCAGGAAGGTGAAAACTATTTCATCTTTTGTGCCAGGTGATAATGTAATTTCTAAGTAAAGTAACAACAACCTAGACTACCCCACCCCAAATCCACAAGGAAGCTGTTCTGTAAGCTGCAAACTTCTGATTTGCTTTGCTTTTTGTAGTTAAGATATAGTCTATAAAGGACAACATCCCTCGTGAATTCCTCCTTTGTCTCAGACTGTCGAAGTATGTGAGAGTTCAGCTGTGGCACCGGATGATGCAAGCAGGAGTTTTGTGGGCTTTGCAGACAACAGAAATAATAGATGAATGCAAATGTCTGCCATGCAAATTCTTCCCCGGAATGGCAAATGAATTTGTGCCCTAGTTGCTAAGTAGAGGTGATCATCACAGTATTGACAGGCTGCACTGCTTGGAAGCTGCGATAATTAAGGAGAATTATGCTTGGGACAACCAGTCAGGATTGCAGGGAATGAATAAAATATGTGATTTTTTTTTTTTTTTTTACATTATTTTTAATTCCTTGTAAATATTCATACCACATATCGTCCTATTTAAAAGCTCTTCAAACTGTGTTTTATTTATGTTTGTCAGTAGGTCCACTTCATTAATTTTAAGCACTTCTATCTGCAGAAAGTCAGGGCCCAAAAGCACAGGAGTTTTGCGGGTGCTCGTCAAAAAGAACGGCTCAATATTAAGCTAGAAACTATTAATGTCCCAGGATACATTTGCCTTTGGCTTTGCTATCTCCATCCTCGCTTTAGAATGCATTTAGTTTTTCTAGGAAAGTGATTTAAACATGAGAACAGCTTTACATATTTTTTAACGTTGAGCTGATTCTGGGTTGCATGTCCCAGAAAAGACAGACACTTGGGCTAATATACATATACAGTCAGTTGCCCATGAAAAGCTGGAAGGGGAAGATCCTTTACTTTCCCCGAGTAATAAGCAGATAATTCCTGAACAACAGTTTTCTTGATTCATTTAGCCTATTTCTGCTTGAGAAAGCCTCATTAGGAGATGCTGATTTTTCTCAGCTTTACTCATTATCCAAATATATTCTTCCAACACGTTTTCAAATTGCTTGGCCTTTGGTGCGATCTCCAGTTCATGCTTTGCTCAGTTATGAGCTGCCCAATAATGCTCTGGGCAGTTTTTTTCCCCCTGCTCGCCAATTAGACCATCATCCCCAAATTTCAGGTTAGGGCTTCAGGACGTCAGCAGCTGTCAGGTAGCCACAAGGACAGCATGACTGCAAGCTTCAGCTAAAGATAATTCATTCACAGACATTTCTGAGCAATAATATCATTAGCCACCCTGTTCTAATGTTGCCCAGTTATAGCCTACACGAGCATAAGGCTTAAGCGATTTGCCGACTATGTTCCACACTTAATATTGTGTGCGAAAACAATCTTGCATCCTGCAGTTCTGTAAAATATCCAAAAATACGGATATTTTGGGATATCCAAAAAGAGGCTGTATCCCCTCCCGTTGAGGAGGGAGCAGGAGAGAGAAGCCAACTCTGTCAGGACATCGCCGTGGGTTTCGGGGACGTCGGCTGGAGCAAGAAGGATGGATTGCCAATCACGCGGCATTTGCTGTAGATATGTAGGGAGCTTTTTATTTTTGCTGACATTCATAGCCACCTCCCATCCCAAGGAAAGAGGAGAACATGGGAGTACCTGCTAGAGGCCGACTGAGGTGCAAGAGAAGGCAAGACGTGCCTATGGCCAACCTTCGCAGACCCACCTGTGTCCCATTGACCTCGGGCTTTCAGCAAGTTGGAGGCAGAAGATTTAAGCCCATCCAGACCAGGAATTTTGGCTGTTGTCATCTTTCCTGCACACTTGTGGGGTTTTTTTTGTTTTTGTTTTTGGTTTTTTTTGCAGCATGGCCTTTTGCATATTGTCAGGTTTCCCAATACTTGCAATAATAGCAAATGCTCTGTCTTCCCATAGCATGTGCATAAGAGTTGGTCGGCGTTTTGTATTGTTTATCATCAGACCATCCTTCCATCCTGCTCGGAGAGCCTCGTGTACTGCCTCTAGGAGATAGATAAATAAATAAATAAATAAGCCCACAGCAAATTGGCTATCATGGGACCATATTAATGGCTTAGTGCAAAGGGAATTTGCTCTGTTTGTTGGGCTTTGGGGATTCTGGGAGGAAAGGAGGAGCTGCCATGTGCTTTGCTATTGAAGATAAGATGAGCTGAGGCCAAAGGTCTGTGGCTGCTGTGAAACTGTCCTGCCAAAGCAGAAGAACGTCCACAGGAAAATCCAGACATTTTTGGATATGAGCATAAGAAGAAGAAATCTTCCATTGCCTGACATAGAATTGGCAAAATTCTTTCCGTTTTTGCTAAGAGCAGCTTTGTCCAAGATTGAGACAACATTACATATCCTGTACGTGCCCTCAGCTCAGAGGTGCACCTTGCCAATACGGACTGGTTTATTTAGCAGCTCTCTCTGGAGTATAATGGGAAGCTTTTAATAAACTGATTTACTGATCTTTCTAATAATCTGATCCAACAGATGGTCTTGTATACTATGCCATGATTTACAATATGTGCTTTTCTTCAGATCCGATAATAGGGCTCTGCCGATTTAACCCATTATTGATTTTCCTATATATCTCTCTCTTAAATTCTGGCATTATTGTAGAGGTAGGATGTCATTAATAGTTTAATAGGAACCGAGTTATATTACTTTTATGATCTTTTATCGTGTTATAGACAACATTGCTGTAGTACAGTAAGCTACTGAAGGAACTTTACCTCTTCATTTATTTATTATTTCTGATGGTGACTAATATGATAGTCTGATGGTAGCAGGGACTGAGTAGTTACTGGAAAATGAAGATGATATTACTTATGAATGTCAGGAGTGGGCACATTTTTGACCTTATTTTCATTGGCATAAATCAAGAGTAATGCAAGAATTGTTTATTGCCAGAGTCTGTTTGAATTTGGATGCATAATATTATTTCTTTTGCTGTGAAATTAAAAGCAGTCAGACATAATGCCCCTGTTTTCCTGGGAAGGGAGTGAGGGATCACATATCAAAATTCACATCCAAGCTTTCCTAGTCAAAACATTTCAAGTATAAACAGGGAAAAAACAGAGCGAGTCTGGCAGTTACTTAATTATTCTCAGGGCAGCCAGAGTGCATATTTATTATATCTTCCAAAATATTCTTTTTGACTCTATTTTCAGGGGGGAAAAAAAAGTTTATGTAGGCATGAGCAGGGTGTCTAACACCTGCACTGCTTTTTAAGCTAAGCTGATGAAGGCAAACTGCACCTTTTCCAGAAACGGAATAAGAACACAGATATTGAACTCTGTTTTTGTGATTAACACTTTGCAGTAAAGTATGCAATACCATCTAGGTCAAGACAGTGCATCTCGGAGACCAGGCCATGCGAACTGACTAGTGCAGCCTGCACAAATAAAAAGGTTAAAAATACATGGGCATGCTGCATGTGCATGTGCACGGCTATCCAGAACACCAGGTTTTCACTAAATTCAGGCTGCTGAGTAGTTTCAAACTGAAAATCACTGTTTACTGACTAAATCTAGCGAAGAAATCGCAGACGTGGGCCAGCAGTTTGGGCACCCAAAGTTGTTTTTGGATATCCTTAGCTTTGAATGAATCATGTCTGGCCCATGAACTGGCTCCATGTCTTTTCCCCTCCTATCGTGGACACGTTGCTTGGCAGCTACCCTTCCTGGCAAGAGAGCACCGGCCAACAGTTTTCTAATGCATAAATTGCATTTCTAAATCTGTATGAAGAATTAAGGTGCAAGAAAAGTCTCCATTGCAAAGGGTTTTGCTTTTCAAATTGTTGTTTTTACCTATGGCAGTGCACATGAAGTTAAAAAATCATAGAGAAGGAAAAAAAAAGTCTTACAAAAAGCCAAAAAAAACTTTTAAACAAATGTCCCTTGATTACATATTCATCTAAATATTTTTTAAGATTAAAAACCAACTTCAGTGAATCGTACTTTGGCCTTGCCTATAAGACAGGACTATGGTACAGAAGAAACTAGAGGCAGTAGCAACTATTAATGGAGGCTTTTGTTAGTCTGAGGAAACTTCAATCTCATTTTCAGTTCAGCATGCTCTTACACGTGACTTGAAGTGCTTTTATATACGGATATATACCACAGATATAACACTGCCAGTCTCTCAATGAAATACTCTGAAATAATCTCCTCACTGCTTGAATCAACTCTGCACGGGCTTGCCATGTCCTCTCTATTACCCTCTCCACTCTTCACTTCAGAAACCAACAGGTCTGAGCCTTAGAAAAACAAATATAAACTCCTTATTTCTTATTAATTTGCACTGATTTTCTTTTTCTCACCTTTCTCCACTTAAAATATTACCAAAGAATATTTCATAAGTGCATGATGTGAGGATGCCTCTGCTCCCGTTTAACAAATGCTAGGAAGAGTTTAGTCAGCTCATCTAACGTGGACCAGCAAAATAAAATTAATATTATAGGATTAATGTGTATTTCTAGAAGAAGAATTTTCACAGGAAAGGAGGTAACAGATTTCACCTACAAAAGAGGGAGGGAGAGGTGAAGAAGAGACAAGAGGAAGAAAAATCTCTAATGTCAAGGCCCCTGGATGCTCTAAGCATACCAAACAGGTTTAAAGCTTTTTACCTGAGTATAAACCCAAAGCAATGACATTTTTGTTTTATTAAAACGGAGCAGTAAAACTGTCATAGCAGATTCCTCTATTTCCATAAAGTTCCTACCAGGAATCATTAAGACTGAGCTTAAAAGGGCCCGCTCTCTGGTTTGCCTTTCTGTTAGATGTGAGCTTCCACACGTCTAACTGTTTGCTTACTAAATCATTTACCATGCAAAGATGATCAAATTATAAGAAAATTGCATATTACATTTTTAATAGGAATGAAAAAATCACACCATTGTTGCCTCCACCGAGTGTGCTGAGGTTAAATTTTTGCCCGAATCCCCCTTCCTTTACATCTCCCCTGCAGGGTCTGAAAATTCACCATCTCTTGCATTGTTGTGTTGCCAGTTTTCTGAAGTGGAGAGATGGAAAAAAAACAGAGGAAGTAATACAGGCAAAAGGCCATATGAGAGGCAAAATTGTAATGAACTCTCTACCGGCTCTGACACGGTGTGTTTAACTCAGGAAACATGAAACATGAGAACTCTTCCCATGTATTTTACTTTTTTTGCATGTATTTCAATGTAAGTTACAAGATTTTCCCAGGCTGCGTTCGTGCTGTTCCGGGATATGCCGTGCACACGTGCAAACCTGCGTGGGGCTGTGTCCCCGAACGATACAGCCACATCAGGCGGCAGGTGCATCCTGAAATCCTTTCCTGATACGCCGTTGGCCAAACCTCACCCTTTGGATATTGATTTTTAGAATATGCCGAAGTTAAAGCTATTAGGTCCCCTGTGAAGCTCTGAGCCCCCGCCGTGCTCCAGCTGTGTCACCTCTCTCCTCTGCCATCCTTGGCACGGTGTGGCAGCCTGGCACGTCACCTCCATGCCGCTAATGTGACATGAAATGTGGTGCTTTTTTTTGTTGCTTCTGCTTTATTAAATTTTTATTTTAATGGCATGTCACCTTAAAATATTGACCTGAAAATATTTTTGAACTACGGAGCATATTAGGCTATGGGTCACTTTATTATTTATTTATGCTTTCTTCCTACCCTGTCAAGTCACCAAAGTTGCAGCAAAGTGCATCTGATTTTCAGGAGAGCGGGGTAATATGGTAGTGTGGGCTAAAAAGGACAGTATCCAATAGGATTTGTTTGTTTGTTTTTGGTGCATTTCCTCCTTTTCCTTTTCTTCTCCTATTTTGAGGACATATATGTGCAATCCGGCCCATCGTGTGTTTCTGCATTTGCAGAGCAAAACACCGAAACTTCTGATAAATCCTTCCCTGGTCTGAGCTTCCCGATCTCCACCGAGCCAGTGGCTTTTTTCCCCCGACCAGCTTTTTGTCAAATTAGCTGCAAAGGCAAAAGTTCCCAAATGGGACATGTTCTTTTAAATGAGAATGGATGTCTAACCTAAACCAGGGACATGTAGGGCAGAATCCTCCGATCTACTTTAATCTGATACCTCCGTGCATCAGACCTGTTACCTCTTACTCAGGAAAACTGAGTTAAATCACATCGAGGTCAACGAGAAGCTTTTGCTTTCATGAGCGATGCATACGTACTGATAACACCTCTGTACTTACCCAGGCTAAGGATCACGGCCGAGCGGCGCGTCCACAGCACGTGAACAGTTACGCGTGTGACCGGCACCCAAGGTGGACACACGTGCTGCGGGGCGTCCGCTCCACGAGAAGGGGTCTAACTGCAGGAATGAGCAGCCGCAGTGCCAAACACGAGACAGGCAGATGAGACCAACAGAAATACACGGAGTAAGCTACTTGCTGCTGGTTATTCTAAGACAACTGGTGTGTCCTGTGCTAAGGATCTCATTGTTAACTATGGTTTTTTTGAGCCCGCAGCAGGGCAAACCCCTTCCCCATGCGGCTGGGATCAGCCATGCACTGAGGGCTCCTCTTGCTGTTTTGCAGTGTGGAGGCAGGAGGTGTTTTTCTTTGTTTTAATCATCACGGATGTCCCTGAAACAGAATTTCCTGCTAATTTTCCATCACTCCTTTTGGCGCTGTGCGAGCATACGTGTACATTGCGCCTGCTTCCCAGTGAGCTCCCGTGCCCGCGGCCAACCTTCCTGCGCGGTGGCCTCGCTCGCGTCCCTGGCAGAGGTTGCCACCGCCTCCCTCAAGCTGCTGCTGCGCGAGCCCTTTGGGGGATTCTTCGCTTTGCTAGAAGAGACAATACCAACAACCAATTAATATCATCACCAGGCCGTGCCCCGAACTGAGAATATGATGTTTGCCCTGGAGGATATAACAAGGTTTGATTTGGTCCTGCTGAACGACACCTTTCGCACATAACGCCGATTTCGTATAGATGAAGCAGCACTGCAGCAGCTTCCTGCGTCTGCTCTGCCTCTCTGCTTGCCTGAAAGTGGCTGTAATTATTAATGCGATAGCTAATCAACAAGGGTAGCTGCCAGACACTGTTTAATGGCCTCAAAATCCTCCTATCCAGAAAGAGAGGACAGGAAAGAGAAAATGCATGTGCAATATGTTCCCTGACTGCAATATGTTCATTCGTGCCTCTTTGGGGTTTTCTGCTGAAATGCAGCAGCCCAGCTCGGCAGGAGCTCGAGCCGTGAGATTAAACATGAACCTGTTCTGCTGTTCTTGTTAAAAGGAGAATTAAAACAAAGCCTGTGGATACCACCAACTTGTAATTATCTCCCTTGAAAAATATCCATTTTATATTGTAGCTGTAAACAAGGGTTATGTACTCTAGCTGTTATGAATGGTCATAACACTATTGCTTCAGTTGAGCAAGTTCTATATTTTAAGCAGTATTGCCACCTTGTGGCTCTGACAAAGTTTTATCACCCGCTTCTTTCTGCAGACATTTGTTCCCTATGGCACATTTACTCCTTATTGTGTTGGCAAGAGCTCCAGAAATGCAAAATACTACACCTTTGCCATAGCGCCTCTGTCAGAGCTAGCCCTGTCCCACTTGCAAAATGGTCAACAAGTAAATAAATGAGTACATATGTACATAAAGCCTACAGCCGAATGTACTTGCATATTATGTAGTGGAGTATACTTACCAACATCAGTTTTCAGTGCAGAGCAGTAGTGCCGGAGGACATGGGCTGCCAGCCCCTTTTTTTGCTCCTCAGATGGGCAATCAATCTTGAAAATACCATTTTTACACCTTTCTATCTGTAAAAAATGATGAAGCTGTAAAACAGAACTATGAAAAAATGCAGTTTTAGTAATCTTTACATCTGCATATGGATCTGTTGCAAAAAAAATAAAGACATGCTGTTTTCACGGCAGTGCTCCTGGCGGATGGGGAGCTTTCCTTCGCAGGCTGCAGACCTCAACCCTGTGGAAATAGCAGACACGCTTTTGATGTCCACAAACAGAAGAAAGGTTTGTTTGTTGGTTTGCTAAGCTCAGTAACACTCTTGGAAATGGTTATGATCCATGTATGACACTTACCTTTCAAAGTTGACTAATACATTCTGTTTTAATTTCTTTTTTTGCTTATAGCATATTTCGCGATATATTTTAATGACATATTGCACATCCCTTACGCCTAGAATCCAGATTGAGGCGATAAAGGATGAGGCTTAGTTTACTTATGTATGAATATTGCAAAGAACTGCCAAAATCTATCTAGTTATTTCAGCTCTCTGTTTCAACAAGGTTGACCATCTGCTCTGTCATCAGCAAAGATCTTGTTCTGAAAACCAAATCAAAAGATCACCTGTCTCGTGCACCTTGTTCTCACTTACAACAACAAGCAAAATTTTAATGGGATCCATCTGTAGCAATGATTAGTGACCTGATGCGGCTACATACAGATTGCATCAAAATTTAACAGCTGGAGATGTAGTAGGCAGCATGACAATTAAAGTATTTCATCTCCATCAGCCACTGAAATGCATGAAATTAGGTGTACTGCTGAAACCAGTTGTTCTGTGTGACCGTAAGACAGAATCTTCAGAAACCTATAAAAGCCAATGACACAGAAATCAAAATTCACAAAATTTCCTCCAGATGATGCTAAAGTCTGCAAACAAATTGCTGGGCTTCTCATTCTCCTTATATTTGGGAGCATGCATTTAATAATACAGAACTATTCTGTCACTACATAAATACAAAATGTAATATAATAATGCAACAGATTGCCAAATTAGCATTTAATATGAGAAACCGAGATTTGTAATGTTCTGATTTTTAATATAAATTAACAGCTGGTTTCAATCTACATTAAAAATAGCCCCTATAAGGGACATACCCTGAGATGCACACTGTGAGGCACTGCGGTGCTCTCCATCTACAGCTGGCTTAAATGTCAGCCCTTGTCAGCTCGTGGGACTGAGTGGTTTCAGAGCCCAGATGAGAGGGGACAGAGTATTTAATTTAAGTATTTCAAAATTTCAATTGTTTCAGTATTTCACTTTCAGCGTAACATTTTCAAATTCTTTCTGCTTTTCTCCTGTTTTCTGAGGGCTGGACCTACCACCCAGGCCTCTCTGGAGAAGAAAAGCCTTTGATATTCCATAAATTCCGGATGCAATTTTTGCTTCTTATGTAAAGGCTTGTTTGAATGCATCAGGTGCTCGGCTATATGGCATTACCATCCTATCTCTGAGCAAGCCACTCTCCTTTGCACTAAAGTTGTACGGGTAATGGTAAAAAGTAATTTTGAAGGTTATATTGAGTATAATTGAATGCATTCACAGCACCACTGCAAATCTCTGCAAGTTGTTATAAACCACGCAAAACTACTTCTTCTGCGACAGTTTGCTGAGCATAAAAATGGAATTTGGAGAGCCTGAGCTATCTATTGCAATTCACTTAGGTACTCAGCCAAGCTTACGGGTCTGTAACACACAGCAGTAACGCAGCGTCTCCCCAACATACAGATGATCTCATAATAAATGCTATAAATACAGATACACCATTGCGGATATGTATGTGTGTGTGTATATATATAAAACACAGACATATCAGGACTTAGGGTAATACTATGCTTATTTTACACAATTCAAACACTCTCAACGTAAGAGAGCAGAAATAAATATGATTTTATGCACCTGGAATTGTCTGGGCATATAATTTTTCAACTACCTCATTTATAAAATGTAAGACATTAGATTTATTAATTATCAGGTTTCCAGTGGGCTGCAATATTGATAACAGATTTTTGTTTTCAATCAGAAGATGGTTTTTCAACAACAGAAGGGTTGAACTATAGATTTTTCTTGGAATAAAAGCTCTTTTAAATTTCTAAAGCATCACTTTAAGAGAATTTCACTTTTTTTATTGGATCTTCTCTAAATCTAGCTTTAAAAATATACATTTTATTGCTCGGCAGTTAAAGCATATAGAAGCACAGGTTTTTGATGTATTGTTGAAAACATGGAAAGAAGAATCCTGGGTTATGAATATAGTTAATCAAGTAGTCAAACAGCAATAAAGTCATGGGAATAGACCACTTGTGACAAAATAACTGTCTTATTCCTGTAAGATGAATTTCTTTGCTTTGAGTTGATATTTATTTTTTATTGCTGTCTTTGACATTTAGATTGCAGCTTTATCCATCACTATATCCAGCTTACTGAATCGTTGCCTAAAAATAAAGCACATTTTGGTGAAATGGATACAGCTGATATCATGCCATCAAGGACATAAAATATTTTGTGCTATTTGTCATTCCCTTTATAAATGAGGTAGAGCCCTGCGGTTGAAAACCAACCCTTCTGCTTTGGCAACCTTTCTGGTGATCGTACTGGCCTCATTGCTATTTATTAATTTAATTTTAGTTTAAGACCTACAGATTGCTGTTTACGCTCGATGAAAACTTTGGCTGCACGAGAAGCATGAGACTAGACCATTCATTATCCCAGAAATAAAACCTTCATTGCTAATCCAGATCCCTAAACAGTTATGGCAGAAATTCAACAAAAATGGGATCTATAAATATTTCATGTAATTTCCACCTAAGCGCCTAGGGGATGTCCTGCAGGCAGAAGGAATATATATCCTCACGCTTATAAGCTGCATGATTTTTCATTAGCCAGACTACTCATTTACCTGATCTTTTCAGGGAAGACAAACACCTTGAAACTAGGTTATACCTGCAGTGATTACAGGCTAACTAGCTGCATTTGCACACATGTCAGCTAATGAGCAAGATACCTACTAATGCATGTGTGATTAGAAAAAGCACATCACCAGTTTCTAGTGCCTGCCTTGATAACAAGGAAGGGAAAAAGCTGAAAGAGGCTTTCGTTTTGTGACACTGGACTTAATTCTAATTCATTGAAGCACCACTGACATCTGCTGACATGCAGCACACACTTAGGTTCTGAGCTACGGAGAAGAAATACTGTCAGAGGGAAAGACAAAGGCATTATTTAAGGTGGTTAAAAAGTAAAGGACTATAATATAAAAATGGAAATTTTAGCTTACTGATAAAGAAAACTGTCCATGAAGTCCATTGGGCTGTTGAGTAGCTTTTCAAAGGAGGTCACTGAAGCACAGTCAAAGCTGTGTTCAAAGTAGATGAGATAAAACACTTGAGAGATTAGTGGAGAGGATAATCTTGTAATTATAGCACAGCTGTAATGACCCTGTTGGTCTTACCCAACCTTCTGGGCCCTCTGTGCCGCGTAAACAAGACATGGCATTGGAGCACAGAGATCTTGGAGGCAGGAAACAACACTGAGTATCCGGCCAAAGTCAGCAGACGTGGGAAGAGAAATCCTGTGGCATCGATGACAAGCTGGAACATAGCAGTTGTAATTCAGGGCCACATTACATGACAGTTCCTTCCGTTAGATAAATTCAGCTTTGGGCAGTGAAGCTGCATCCCCTCGCCGATCTGCCAGGTTTCATGCACCACTGTGCATGAGCTGCACTGTCCCATAGGTGAAAGGTGCAAGGAATATTTGTATAAAAGCAGAAAAAAAATGTGCCTAAAAACCCTTCCTTGGGTGCTATTAGCCTATTTTCTCCCTTAGTTGCTACTGTAATCCATTATCTATCCTCAAACGAGTCAGGGGAAATTGCTTAAGTTGCCATGAGTTTAGCTCACACGTATCCTCATTCCCTCTTTGCCACCTTTGTCACAGCATCCTAGTTGTCCCAGGAGCAAGGGCCGGATGTGCTATTGGTTCCTCTACAGCTGCAGCTCCACAGAAACCTCTTGCCCTTCCCTTTCTACAAGATGTACAAATGGTACACATCTAAATACCCTCAAAATGGAGGTTGCAGAAGCAGAAAAGGAAAAGAAAAAATTACAATACCAGAGAGATTCAGATGTCCTTGGAAAGGTATATGAATGCATTTTGTGAAGCTGCCATCAACCTCCTTTCCAAGAAACTTGCAATTTTTGCAAATTATTGCGATTTTTTTTTTCTTAGCTTCATGGAAGGCATTACCAAGTCCACAGGCCAAGGTTGCAGTTGCATCTCTTGCACTTTTAACTATGCTATGAACCACCCCCCCAGAACTTCATAGCAAATGATTACAATATTTTACCTCACTCTTCTTGTTAACTAAAGCTACCCAAGAGGTTTTTACGTGCGCTAAGTGTTAATACCTTAGAGACAGCCTCCCTCACATAGTATAAAAGAACACTCAGGAACGGCACCCATGTAATCTCAGTCAATATCCAAATGCTCAAGGAAAGCATAATGATATGCATGAGCTTCCAAAGCTTTTTTTTTTTTTTTTTTTTTTTTTTGCACCATTAGAAAGAAAAATAAGTCATGATGGCAGTAGTAGTATATTTACCAGGACATCATCCTTCCTGTGTTTCCAGAAAGAAAAGAAGATAAAATCTTTGGAAAAATAAGGAAGTATCAGTGAGACTAATAAGCTAAGGCTGTTAAAAATACAGATTATATATAAGGGAAGCATCCAGTCCATCAGCAATAAAGAGTTAGGGCTATAAGTTCTGAATTTGTCATTTGTTTCCCTTTACAGCAAAGCAACTTGAATAAGATATTTTTTTGGTCTCTTTAAAAGAGATAATAGGCTGTTAGCTTCTCTTTATAGAACTTTTATTCTGCTAGAAAAATAACAGTAATTCGGCGCAATAAGCTGACAAAGAGGTATGCAGAATTGAACAAAAGCTTCCATTTACGTTACCGTATTGAGCTGAGAAAATAACACGTCATAAATAATTTAGTACACTTAACCTCCTGGTCCAGCACAGAAATCCTGAGATTTCTGCATTCTGTGCTGAAACCTGAAGAATACAGTCCTCCACTGGTTTCAAACCAGGTCAAAGTTTTGGCAGGGTGTATTTTTAAAATGCTGTTAACTTTCTTGCTTTTGGGCGCGTACATATGCAGGAGGTTAATAACACGCTGTGTTTTGAGCAGCCCTTTTAGTCGGTCTCAGTTTGGGGTTAGCTGAAGCCACCATGGTGCTCTGCCTGGTGGGGCTGTTGCTTTTGCATTTCTTGGTTGCCGCAAGAGAAAACCCATTCCAGGTTTGGATTTATGCATAAGGAGTGACACATGGTCAAACGGAGACGTTATACCACAATGTCTTTGAACCGCACTATCTCTGAGCCTCTGACTACTTCACTTTCCTTTCTGCTATAGCCGGACAAAACGTGGGATTTTTCACTCTTCTTTTAAACTGACACTTAAAACACATGCTTAGCCAATATTCACAGAAAGCATCATAGAAAATTTGGAAAAGTGGCTTGGCTCAGTAGGGAAATATGGTTTCTTGTCTGAAACGTAATGCCTGTGGATGCTGATGTCTACAATTTCCTCACTATTGCTTTATCGTGCATAAGCAAAAGTATTCTCCTTTCACCATTCACTGAAAACACGCTGCTGTTGGGACCAGATCTGGCAATGCAAGACCTGACAATTCATAGCACAACAGGCCCTGCAGCTCTAGGCTCAGTATTTTGCATGTTAGGGTATAACGGGATTGAAGAACTCTCTTTTACTGAGGATATTTCCTGTACTTTCCTATCAAAATCTACAGACAACATTAAAAATGTCCAATCATTCCTTTCCTTGGTTAGCTTTCTCCATCAATAAAACACTGTTTTGTTTAACACCACCCGGGGTGCTTTGTTAACATATATTCAGAGAACATATGGTCAAAACAAATGGATATAATAAGAAAATAGCATTTGCTGCCATTCTTCCTTTTTTATTTATTTATTTATTTATTTATTTTTTGGCTCTTTTTCTTTGGTGCAATTGCCAGAAGCTTGTGAGCACTTAGTGCTTTCTACTTCAAAAATTGGCCTTTGTCACCCCAGAGCTATTATAACACTGGATCACAACATTTATTTAGAAAGCAAAAGATATTTCTTTCTTCATCGCCCATGTAAACACAAGCACAATGAACAAAACAAGAAAAAAAAAAAATCAATTATTCCTCACTGATTTCACTAACAGCATGCCATCTGCTTCTAACGGGCAAGATACAGTTTTTCCATGTTCAATGAGGATTGCTCAGGATCCAGCACCTCCTCTACCTCGCCACGTTCACTGCACTTGAGCACGTCCTGAGTTGGACTTGCTTTTTATAAAGACACCTGCCCCCAGACTTTCCTAGTGCACAAATGACAGCAATTAACATGTTCAACTAGAGAAACAAAATAAAGTTTACTGCAAGTATTGGTAAAGCTTTCTCTGTAAGCCCCTTAAACTATTGTACCTTAAATCTTCTGCTGATGCTTCTTCAGGCTATTATTGCCAATAATGGATACATATAGACCATCTGGGCGAAATAAATCAAGACATTTTTCTCACACCTACACTGCACATTAATTATCTCTTCATTGATCTTCCTTCTGCTCCAGTCTGCTTCTCTTAAATGCCTCCATATGTTGCACGGCACAAAACAAACCATGCTTGAGCAACATCTTTATATATAGAAGTTTCTTCTTGCTTTGAATTATGGTGTTCATGAAATATGGCTATTCCAAAGCATAACATTAAAGACTTCGCATTAGCTGGAGAAGGTTGTTGGATCCTACTGGCTTTCTTAAGAGCACAAAGAAAGGATTGACTAGGACCAAAATTTTACTCAGCATCTGCTAGCGGCAGGTGAGGCAAAAGAGCAGGAAAAGCAAACTTGCAGCAAACTTGTGGCAAATTTAGGAGAAGTGGAACAGAGGGGAGCTGGATTAGTAAAGCTGGTGAAGGAGGAAAGATCAGCAGGTTTTCCTGAGATTATCCTACATATCATAAGCCAAAACGGACAGGTTCCCCTTCACCACAAAAGTTGGTTCCTCCTCCTGCACTATCAATGACTGAGAAGTCCTCTTATACAGTGGAGGACCTGAAAAGATGTCTTTAAAAGAAAATTAGCTAAAGTTTTCTGAAAGAGAAGCCCCACAGAACCTAAAGGGTTAAAAAAAAAAAAAATAAATCATTTTAAATCCAAGATGATAACCAGACAGTATTTGCAAAGGTAGAAGGCTTACCTTAGCTAGCAGTCAGCTTTCTTCCAAGGAGCTACATGACACATCCTTAAAGCTGGAAATACTTTTGTGCCTTATCCTGTTTTGGAGGACTTTTAAAACCATTTAATTCAATACTAACTCAATACAGAATAAAATATAAGAGCAAGAAATCTAAAATGGAAAACTCAAAAACTGGAGGGAAAATACCAAAGTCTTTTATTAAAATCCTTCTTCTTTTTAACCTCAAAATTTCTTGGGTTTGGTCTATTATTTGAAAGGCATGAGTCTGCCAATACTGAAAAAAAAAATACAGAATATACACTCTAACATATTTTACTCAGCAAGCACATGGCAAAAATCATAGTTTTCACAAAGAAAGAGGGACCACTTTGCTCACAGCAGATAGTGCACTATTGCATAGCAGCCATATAGTGGCCACAAAACTCATACTACGTTTCATCAAATGAATGAGACATCCTGCTTGGCCCTGGAAAACGCTGTGCTCTAATGGGATAAAAGACCCCAAAATGTTTCAGATTTTCATTTAGCACTGGCATAGCCCTTCCTGACACCTATTTTATATAAGATGGAGTAGTGAAAGCAATGATAATTTTTTTTGTAACGCTAATACTTCTGGGAATGATTTGAAGACCAGGAAGAAAGTTTCCCTCCCTCCAGAAAGGGGAAACTGCTCTCCAAAGCAGTAACTCCTGCAGTGCCTGGTGCAACTGCCTCTGCAGATTGGGTGATGCCAAGGGCTTGCTCCTGAGGAGGCACTTTGCTCTCAGGCAAGATGGTCGGCTCACCTTTACCGGGGGAATATCAGTAAAATCGTGGGAGCTGCCTGTTTTGTGCTCAGGCTCCATAATCAGCCAAGATATTCCTGAACTGTCAGATGTAATGCACCATGGAAATGTCACATTGCCAGTCCTTAAATCCTACCATTGCCCTGCCACAAAGTATGACCCAAGAAAGACACAATCCAATCCATTAAGAGAAGAAGCATTACTCTTTTGCTCATTTGCAAGTCCGTTTATTTTTTGCTAGATGCAGGGAAGAGCTCATTCTTGAATACAAGGAAATTGCATAGCTGGAGATACCGCATACGGAAAGGCCAAGAGCAGAAACATGCTTTACTTGAATTACAATTTAGCATCAACATGAATTGCAATGAACGGGTCTTCAGCATTGTTACTAATCTGGAAATTGGCCTTGCCATCACTAGAAACGTACACCTCTATTCCAGTACATCTGTTGTCCTCCTTGTCTCCAGAAATAACATCACAGTAGGTACCAGCAGGCAGTCCAGTTTGCAAAGACTCATTCAATTGCCTAGAGGAAAACAAGAGAAGGCTCTTTATGCTGGGCTCTCAAAACAGCAGCTGGCCTCAAGCACTTCTGAACACGATGCCTGTTCATTACTTTGAAGGACAGTTGACTAGGAGGGGGTTCTCAGTTCATCCCTGTATCTCCCCCCATCATCTCTCCCTTTGGCCCTCTTGACCAGGAACACAAGCACAGGAACCTAACCCCGGCAGGAGACCAACAGTCATGAAAACAGGGCTATGGTGCAAAATCATCAAGCTTCACAAGCAGGACACACACTCTGTGAGCAATCAGAACTGTGATTGTCCACCTTATTCAGAGGGTTCCCTTGTCACTCTCAGCTGCTACTGCTCCAACCTGTAGGCATTACCCTAGCCACAGACATAGGTTCTCAAATAGATATTCCCCTGGCAAAGATGTTCCCCTTCCCAACACATCATCTTTGCTCCCAACTGCACTTGAGGCACAGTGCTTCTCTCCAATGCCCACATCCCTCAGCCTCTTCAACCCCACAACTTACCAGTCATCATTATTGAAGACAATGAATCCCTTGCTACCACGTCCAAAAGCCACTTGGTTGCTGTCGTTGTCCCACCAGTTGGCGAAATCCTCACCATCCACCACGTTACGGAAGACAACCATGTTCCTGGAGGTGCAAAGAATGGCTGTTGCTGTAACCGCAGGAGCTCTGGAGCCACAAGGAACTCCATTCAAAATTAACTGCTTTTACTGAATGTTTCTCCACAGCATCCTACCTTATTTGACGCCAGCGATGTTCACAAACCCAGTCATCACCACAGGTAGTATCTTCATTAATTGGAACAGATTTTGTTGATCCATCCGAATTGCTTGGTGGTCCATACCAGTCATTAACATCCTTTCATTAAAAAGAGAAGTTTTACAATTAGTACCGCAAATGCAGAGATACCGACTGGAGAGGAAAGCTAAAGAAAACACCATATTTCCGAAGTGTAGAAACAGCAAAGGACGCAGAAAACATTTAAGAGTTACAAGCTTAGCCAGACTTGTCTGGTTCACTGATTCTCTCTGGATCCTTATGAAGAGAGGATTGAACTTCATTTTTAAACTCACCTCGCCATTTTCATAATATCTTGGCCAACGGAAGCTTGACATCACCCGCGTGAACCCATATGGATGAGCCAGCATGAAACCAACAGCCATTTTGTAAAGCCTGTGAGACAAAA
>VZSV01000054.1:2372066-2384223 GCA_013398735.1 Nothocercus julius
CGGATCACGGTGCCCAGTTTTGCGCCGTATTTGAACTCCGTCACTCGGCCGTTATCAAAGTACTGGCTGCCTGTGATCGGCTCGCTACCCAAGTCAATTACCTGGCATGGGAAAGAGAAAGCTTTCCTTTGTGCTAACAAAGATGTAAAATAAAGTGCCTGTAACTTGTTCTATGAAAGAATAATAAGTTGAGCTAACTATATTATTCCACTTACTTTGAAAATTTCATTTAAAGATATTATATTTTTTTTATCCCAGCCCAGATGCAGTCATTTTTTTTTTTTTTTTTCCACCATCTACCTTGTTACCCTCACTAATCACTACAGCATAATGAAGGCTTGAACCATAACAACTCTACCTTTAGTCTAGATCCCAATGCTATTCCTTCCATATGGGCCACCCCATTTCTTATTTTCATCATACAGGTAACATTTGCTATGCTATTTGTACCTTGAACTTAATACCTAACAAACTGATTTAATAGAATATATCTAGTGAGTTTAGCTGATTGAAATCAAGTTACTTGTTTCTTGGCTCTTACTAGAATTTGTTATTGAGATGTAAAACAAATTTAAATTTCAAGAAACACTGGTTATGCCATCTTCTGTTGCAGTTAAAGAATCTGAAATACAAAAACAGAGTGAAATCATATGTTCCTGAATTCGGTCAAGTTTTGACACTAACTTAAGCGCAGTAGATTTCATCTCAACTGAAATTTCCAGGTTAACAGCTCAGAAGGTCCAAAACTGTTGAGTCATTTTTATATGCCAGCTAGATTAGAGAACTGAAAATGTGGTTATTAAATCTTAACATCTGTTTCAGTACATCTTCAGATCTATTGATAGGTGCTCGGTTCAAGCAAAGAACAGCTTCAAGGGCAGGACCAAATCCACAGTGCGTCTGCAAAAAGGTACCTGTGAAGCGAGGTTTCAAAGTGAATTACCTCCTGGTAAATGAAAGGTTTAGACCCTGGAGAAAACCAGGTAGTGCTTAGGTTGTGCAGCTTGTCTAGCGTTGCCTTCACATCCTCAGGCCACATATGCTTGGCAGCATCGATGCGGAAGCCGGCCACACCGATGTCGATGAGGTGGTTCATGTACTCCGCAATTTTTGAGCGCACATAGTCCCTCTCCAGGGCCAGATCCAAAAGGCTAACCAAGCGGCAGTTACGGACCTGTAACACATTTTTTATGTGAAATACTTTTCACTCAGCAAACAAAATACAGTGACCTAAATATATATATAAATATATATTTAATTTTATTGTCTATAATACAACACCAAAATAAAACCACCACTAATTGTTATCTACCATGCATGTTTTGTGCCTTGGACAGTGATTTACATCTACATAAAACGGGCATCGAGCCGTCTTTTTCACCCAGCCTCCACAGCTATGCAACAAGAGAGAAACAAAACGCGAAATCTACTATCAGCTTTCTAATGCAAGTATGGGACATGAATGATGTACTATTTTTATTCCTATGTATTAAGATACAGATTCACTATTCTTTTCAATTGCATCCATTTCTTCTTTAAGGACAGAATTCTAAAAGTTATATTTCAAAATTTTAAAAAGTACTGATTTACTAAATATTAAAACCCTTTTTCCTGGATCCTTTTTGTTTTTGTTTCAAAATTATATATTTCAGGAAAGTGTTTCAGTACATTCAGTATGGATTTAGTAACTACACACATCCACATGGAGGAAGGTACCTCAGCCTATATTGCAACACAGCACAGATACATGTGAGATACTTGAGCAGTTCAGGTGCTCCCCAAGAACTGCACAAGATTCCTTGGACATTTAAAGTCCCCCCCAAAACTCCTCTCCTAAACCTATACTTGAAAAAAATAAAAAAACCAAACCACTAATCTCTCCTGAATTTGAGATCAAAGAAATAATCCACATGATAAATGAGACAATTACTAGTAATCTTAATCTTTTTTTTAAAGCACAGAATAATCCCTAAATAAAATTTAAGGACTTCTTAACTGTCTTTGTAAATTACCTAAGCACATTGACTGTATCTAAAAAGGTAGAGCTATTCCTTTAGAAATGGAGCTCATGTTAGTAATGCTATGCTGATCGACCTCTATTTTTAATTACGTTGGTTTTCCACGATATGCTTCATCTTTTTGGTTTGACAGCACAGAGGAGCAAAGAAATAGCAGCCACACATGAAAAATACATTTACAGCTCTAGGTTTACCTGATATATGTCTTGATAATTTTCAATGTTTCCACTTCGAGATTTACATTTACGATCATTAAAGTCCAAGTTAGAGTATGATACAGCTGGAAAATCCTCAGTCTCTGCATTGAAATAACTTCCACAAGTCGCATGGGTTCCTGCCCCAGCATTAGCTCCACACATATGGTTCATGACTGCGTCCACGTAAATACGTACCTAGAGAATAAATTCACATTTCAGCTTGGGGAAGCTGCTTCCCACAGCACCGCTGACTCAATAACGTGGTCTTGCTCTCATCTCCTGTCCTACCCACCTACTTCTGCTCACTTGCTCCCCACAACCTGCTCTGCCTTTAAAATATTCCACTTTTATTAAAATTGTCACTTCTTGGCCTCTACATTCTTGCACTCCTAACGCAGGGTTTTCCAAGCACTTACTCCAACGTTGTTACACCTGGTCACCATGTCTCTAAACTCGGTTTCATTTCCAGACCGCGAGCAGAGCTTGTAGCTGATGGGCTGGTATCTTTCCCACCAAGGCTGCCAGGGATTAGTAACGATAATATTTTCATTTGGAGGAGAAATCTGTGAATAAAAGGGTGTCTCTTGGTAACAGGGTACTGATTGGGGTTTATTTAATGTTTGCCCAGAAAGAACATAAAGACAAAAAATCAGATCCCTTTAATCCAAGAAGCTCCTTATGCCTAGTCCACAGAGATGCTCCATACCCTCTGCTCCCTCCACAGCCAACTGAAGCCAAAACACTTGGGTCCAGACCTTCAGCAAGCAAAAATAAACCATAGACACAGGAGCCCAATGATCTTCGAGGACAAAGACCTCATATCTCAAAAGCGAAGCCTGAAATCTGAACAGTGAGATGAGCAGGGAGAACCCAAAGTGAGGAAGGAACCAACTATAAACCAGCTATTTGGGTTGTTTTTTTAACCTTCAATACTCTGGTATTCTCTTTGGAGATTTCTTCCTCTGTTGTAGTTTTATGTTTGCCTAGTTCTTAAACGTTTTCCTTGATTTAAATAGTATCAAGCAGATAAACAGCAATCTGCGAGATGCAGCAAGATCCTTCTTTTATTCTTCACAGCAGCGGATACGGATTTAGCCGGCAATCTGAAATTCCAATGATCCAAACGAAAGAATAAGGGGTGCAAAACATATGCCCTTCGGAGTGATGAAATAAATCCTCCCTTACGTGACAATTGTTGAGGAATGTGTTTGTCAGCACTTACTATTCCATTTCGGTTTTTCTTTCCCCACCCCGTCCCTTGTTAAATTGAACATATTGCTCTGAAAAACACAAGTCTCTGTTTTTCTCTGAAGTACTTTTACTCCCTCTTGCTGGGAAGCAACGTACCTGAACGCCTCCAAACCCATGGGGAGCCAAGTAGCGTTCGCACTCGAGAGCGATGTCGGCCCAGCGCCACTCGAAGAGGTGCACGAGGGAGGTCCTGCCGGGCCCAGTGTTGGGGCTGTACTGGGCCCCGCAAAGCCCAACAACCAGCAGAAGAAAACGGATCCTCATTGCGTCTTCCCTGTCCAGCTCCGATCCTCTTGCCGTCCATTTAGCTTCCTGCAAGAGGGTACAGCACACGTGACAAAAGCAACTGCCTGTCCCTGCCATCTTATTGTTTAACTCCATTTGATTGCTAATTTGTTTGAGAAAGTTTATCAAAACTATATGGACTTCCTATGCTAACGGTAACTTAGCTTTTCTGAACTTACAGTTCAGGCATTGTCTAGTTCAGGTTGCCTCTAGTGTATAAAATAGTGTTTTTATTATTATGAAACAATATTTTATTAATTTAATTTATAAATTATTATCAAATATTATTTTTATAACTATAACGCCTCCATCATTATATGGAGAGGTGATGTGCATTTTACACTGAGTTTTCAGCAAAATTCAAATATTTGGGAAGCTTAACATCACCATGCCATGTCCTAATAAGATGAGAGGCACGCCACGAGAGGTTGGATAACTTTCCCCTAAATAACACAGCACAAAATCCGGTTCCTTTCTTCCAAGTGTCTCTTCTTTGCCAAATGCTACTAAAACACACAGAGACGACACAAGGCAATGAAGGAACAACAGGATTTTGTGCGTGGTCTCCTGGGAGACCTCAAGCACTGCAGTGAAGGGTCAGGGCTCAACATGGGCCATCAGGTTTGCTATTGCAGAAAAAATATATACATATAAATATATATATCTCCTCTCATGATTTAACATACAAAAATACTAGAGAATGCAGCCCTGAAAATGTTGGTTTGCTGTGGCAGATATCAAAACACAGGATACGAACGTTATATATACACATAATATTTTATCTATCTAAAAGATCAGGTAAATTGAGCAAAACAATCCTTTCATATGTTTATTTCAAGCAGAGGAACGGCGTCTTGCAGGCCATGAAGCTTCGCTCCTTGGAGCGGATTCAAGCGCGAACGATGCCAGTTTATTCCGTGTAGTTCCTGCTTCCAGACCCTGGTGCCAGCAGCCGCCCCTGTACTGCTCGGGGCAACTGGCCCTATTCAGACTGAATCATCTCAGCAATCCAGCTTGTTTTGGTACTAGTGATTTTAACGAAACTATTAGTTTGCAGTATACATATATGTATTTTTTTGTATTGCCATAGGAAAGCTGGAGATTAAAACTCAAGGAATGCGGGAGAGAACTGGGGTTTCCTCAAGAACCTGGGACACAGGAGGACTCGCAACCAGCTCCGTTTTGGCTGCCTGGGAAGTCCGTGCCAGAGGCCCAGCTGCTCTCCTCAGCATACCAGGGATGTCAGTAACTGCACGTAAACTCGCTCTTAAAGGACGAGGAAAACCTCGGACATTCCTGTGACTTAGTCATCGCCTTTCCTGCATACCTGAGGTGCAACCTGTTTGGCAAAATAAACCCCCATGACATGACTCAGAACAGCAAACCAGTCACTGCAGCACCTTAAATTTAACACAGAATTACAACCCAAGAGCAGCAAATTTAAGCACCTTAAAAAGTGTTCAAAAACATCACGAAAGCTACAGTTTACTTCGGAGAATTACACGTGCCGAGGGAAAGCAACACTCAGAGCCCACACGTCTTTTCTCCAGCACTTGTGGACCCTACGAGGGCTGCGGGCGGGCTCCGAGCTGCCCCTTGCCGCCTCGAGTCAGAACACGCTCCTGCTTCGCTTCAGTCCTTCCGGGGGTTCAAAACACTACCGCGTTTCAAGCGGATAAAAACTCATCAGGCATTCCGATAAGTCTTGCAAAGGCTACGAGACAGGGAGAACTAGCTTTAGGATTTTGCATAAATCACGTAACTTCCGAGTATTTTGACGGTATCTTTACCAGCAATCCAGAGATTTCGCCAGATGTAAATTACAGATCTCGCCTTTCGTTTAAATACTCCTTCGCGAGGGTTTATTTACCGTGGGGTGGCCTGGTGCAGGGTGAGGAAGGGGACGGTGTTCCGGGAGGGCTTAGGGCGCAGGTCGCTTGCAGCTTCGCGGCAGCCCCGACGCGCGCGCTGCAGCGAGCGGCTCGGCGGCCGGGACGGCTCGCGGAGCACCGAGCCCCGCGCCGCTGCGGCCGAGGCAGCGCTGCCAGGGCCGTGAAGCAGCTTCGCCGCCGCGGCGCAGCGCCCTCAGCACGTACCTCGGGATGCGCCGCCGGGGGCCACGTCCCGCTGCTGCCGGCTGCTCCTCGCCCGGCTCCCAGCACGGAGCGGCAGGACAGGGGACGCCTGCGGCCTCCTCCTCCTCCTCCTCCCCGCCGCGCTCCCGCCGGCTCCGTGGCCAGCTCCGGGCCGGCCTCGGCAGCTGCGCCGCTTCTCCAGCGGAAAGCGTTGCTAACCGCCGCCTGGGGAGGTCTGTCACGGCATTCAGTCAAGATAAAAACGCGGTCGGGTGTATCTTTGGATTTTTAAAATATTTGTGTCTTAGAGCACAGCACCACCTGCCGCCACGCTAACGCAGCGCTCCGCAAAGCGCTGGGGTTTCCGTTCGGATTTAAAGGCCGGGCTCTGCGGGCAGCAGCGGCCCGGCGAGCTGCGGGGCCCCCGCGACAGCCCGGGCCGCGCGCGGGGCTGCTCCGAGGGGCAGAAGGGCTCTGGGCGAAGGCTGCTCTGCTCTGGACCTCATCAGCACTGCAACAGCAACGACAACGAATTTATTTGCCCTCTTAGGACTCCCTGAAGGAGCCGTTTCCTTGCACGGAGCAGAAGACTCGGGCAGCACAGGATTTGAGCTGCCAGTTAGCAAGGGGAACAACAAACTGCTCCGGGAAGTAAAAGTACTTACACTGGCAATGTTTTCTCCTTAGTCTTTGCAACAACGGCGAAGATATAGTGAAGAAAAACTGGGACAGTTGAAAATTTCCTAGAAAACAGTAAAGAAGTGATTCTCAGTTTGACATTAGGCCCTCTTAGCTGCCAAATTTCAAGTTACGAAAGGGGCAACTCATGCAAATGATGTAATACTTGTTAATAGCTTGGTGACTTTTCCAGCTTTCTAGTGTCATAAGGATAACTTAGCTGGTTTCTGGACAGACACCACCTCCCCTTTGCAAATAATATTATCTTCTCAATAGCAAAATTTACTTTCAAAATTTACTTAAAATTCAAAAAGGGTTGAGGAACAAAAAACCCACAAGACTGAAAGTGGAGGGGAGACCTTATGAATCAATCTCCTGCTTGTTTTTTTCTCTCCTTTAAACAAGTTATCCACTTTGCACCAATGTAAACTTGTCATAGGTCTGTTTAGAATTTAAAGAGTATTAGAAGAACCCACTGACTCTGGTTTTCAAAATTCCAGCAGGTCACACAGGTTATAAACAGACGCTTCTAGTTTCCAATGTTGTAAGATCTTCCCTATACCCAGGAGTTAATTCATATTACAGGACTACAGAGATTCTTGATTATTACCTTCAGAAGTCAGCTGTACCTGCAAAATTATAATTACATGAGTATATTCAGAAGTTAATTAAATGGCCTGTGTTTGCTGCTTCCATGCAATCCAGGAAGCAGCCCCACATGACTTGCTAAAAAAAAAAAAAAAAAGTGGTAATTTCACCCGAAATAGTAAAGAGAAAGCTCAAACGTTCCTAAGAAAAAAGGAAAAAATAGCAATAAATGAGTATACAAGAAAGAAGTCGATTTAAGAGTGTGAAAGAAGCTTGCTTTGGCCTCTTAAAAAAGGATTCTCTCAGCAGAACTGAGAACGGGGAATATGCTACTTGTTCTCTGTTAGTACAACCCTGGCAAGCATACAGCTTAGCTTTATTTACACCTCTCACATTATTTATAATAAAATGGCCACAGAACTCAAGGATTTGTTAGTTTGTGGTTTTTTTTTTTTTTTTTTNTTTATGCAGTGTAGCTCCTGCAACCTCATTTCCAGTTCTGTTTGGTTTCCACAGCATGAAAAGAGATTTACAGTAAAATCAGATCACCCTCAGATTTTCTCATCTTTTTACCCCAAAACTCTAACAGCTGAACATAATACCCAAGGCAGAAAGAATGAACTCACTCCACAAATACATACACCAAATCTCCTTGAACATGTTCTTGGATTAACTGCAACTGTGTTACACAATCTTTCAAAAAATAAAGGTGTGCTCCTCTTTCCCCTTCCCATTCCCAAACCCCAAAACAACAACAACAAAAAGAATGCAAAGTGAAGAGAAAAGAATAATTTATTAGAGATTTTACAAGCAAATCAGCATACACTTGTCAGATAAATTCTGTGACTGTGTAAAGACATCTGGAATCTTTTAGATGAGTAAATTTATGTCTTAAATAGTTTAGAAATGCTACTACGCACAGTTCAAGAGTCCTGATGATCACTGCTTCTCCTCTCAGCTTGGTAATACTTGAAAGAGATGGGACACAAAAGGGACCTGGAACATCACAAAGGCATGTTAAAAGTATGAATGACCAGAAAACAGTTTTCTTTTTTTTTTTTTTTTTTTTTTTTTTGCTGCTGTTAAACTGGAAGATGCTGAATTTGGTAATACTTACAAGAGATGGGACACAAAAGGGACCTGGAACATCACAAAGGCATGTTAAAAGTATGAATGACCAGAAAACAGTTTTCTTTTTTTTTCTTTTTTTTTTTTTTTTGCTGCTGTTAAACTGGAAGATGCTGAATATTTAGAAAACCACAGAATATCTGAAAAAAAAAAAACTCTATATAGAACAAGCTGTCTAAAATTTGTATTAAAATAAATTAAAAAAATGTAATATATAACTGGCAAAAACATTACTACAATGCAGAAAACAATTAAAAAGAAAGTAGCAATAAATAATCCATTCCCAGACTACTATTCCATTGTGAGACACTGCTAGATTTTCTGTTCTCTATTCTAAAAAATAAGAAGTGTTCAAAGTAAATTAACTACACATTGTTTTTTTTATAAACCAGGACAACAGTAATCATTAAATGTCCTAATGTTCTTACAGATCAACACTGTAATCATTTCCTGGACTGCTCTGAATTTTTTCTTTAACCATCAGATATTTCATTAAAGAAAAACAAGAAGAAATTCTCAGTGGGAGTTTAGCACAGTTTCACAATTAGATCACAAATTAGAGAAGTTTACAGTTTGAGGAATGTGGAGGCCACATTTTGAGACTAGGCAACTTCATTATGTCTATTCAAGCAACAGAGACAACTCATTAATTCTTTCCCCTGAAGAAGTGCCCTTTCTTTTTTAAGCTACCAGATTAGTTCAAGCTATAAAATGTGTAAACTCCTCCCCACAACTACTCTAAAAGAAAACTTCAGAGGTCAAGTGCTACGGGAAACATTGCACAAAAAAGGATACAACAAGAAAGGATACACTCTGCATGACAGTATTACTGCAGTATTTACGCAGGAATGTTTCTAAAGAAGAACAGCAGAATGTGGTTTAAATTTACTTTATTCTCAGTATTGCATTCACATAACTTTATACTACCTATCATAAGCAAAAACACCTCATTTAATAAAACACAATTTTGACCCCTTATTGCATTTAATGAGGGCTGAGTCCACCAAAACTAAATCCATATTCCAAAGTAAATACGTCTTTTGAAAACTTGAATTGTTAAAGACAATACCAGAATTTTCTGTCTCATTGACTCTCTTTCAGTCTTCCACATTTTACAGACTCACTTTTTCCATCTGGTCCAAAACCAAACCATGTTTCCATTCAATGCAGTCTGCCAGGTCACTTCTTCCCTACAAAGAAGCTGGTGACCTCTCAGCATCAGCTTCTACATTTCCCTTCTCCCCCAAAGCTAATGTTTTAGCTACAGAAAAAATAATCATCCCAAATACCACCGTGAATGTTTATGGGTCCATCAAGAAAAAGGTATTTCAGTCATAAAGGAGTAACAAAGCTTTTTTTTTTTTTTTCCACCTTTTTAATAAAGCTTGCAGATTATGTTCTATATAACAGACAAAACCTTGCTTGTAACAGTGTTCATGAATTAAACATAGCTTCCTCCTGTTTAAAAATAATATATGTAACATAATAATTTTATATATATTTTTTTTAATGTGAGATTCTGACACCATTCTTCCTTGGATGCTCATATGTCTATTACAGAATTTTACATTGCAAATCAGCATCTACCAAGATTTAAGACAGGAAAAGGAAAAACATCTGCGTAGAAACAGGTCACCTTCAGAATCAGTTAGAAAGTGAAAGAAATCATTTTCAATTTAACTCATGGATGCTGAGAATTCTTTATTAATCTGAGGAGCACTCTCTTATCTTTACATGTAAATAGGCAAAATAAGGAAGAAGTTAAACCAGTGATGGTGAGCCATTTCTTGTAACCTATATGCATAAATAACTATTACATAAATATGTCTGCTTATTCTAATAATATACTTCTGACTTGATCATCAACATGCTTAACCAAACCAACATCCGGTTGCTTAGCCTTATGTAATTTGAAAGCTATTTAAAACATGTTGAGCCAAGTCATAATCAGATTTTATATATCAAGTTAGTTGGAAAGACATGCAATGACCTTTGAGGATTTCCAATATCTCTTTTTTTTTTTTTTCTATCAAGGAATGCGTTAGAAACAGGATCAAAACACTTATTTAAGCACCTGTTGTCTTTTTAATATTTTAGCCAAGATTTGTTTCCTTTCAACACAAGAATACCTGCAAATAAATTGTCTTTCATTTTATAAAACAAGATACTGATTTTGTATCAGAACTGGTAAGGCTGCAGAGCATCTGAAAAATGAGTGAAACACAGTATAGGCTTAAGTGGAATCGAACCAAAAATTCACAATTGACAGAAAGAGAAACCTACAATTATAGTTGTTATTAATAGAAACAGTATCCTGGAAATAACAACATGGGGAGTCTCAAAACAGTTTTCCAAGGCAGAAGCAGTCACTGATGTCCTTAATTTCAAGATTTTTTTCCTCCCAAAATAAGTGATCAACACACGCAAAACAAAAAACACAATAAAATAAGTTGAATGTTTCAAAACCTCTAAGACTAGCATTTGAGTTCACTTAGTAGTGGCTGGAGGGATAAGCACAAGGACACCCAGCCAAAATCTGTAGTCAGTTAAATGACATTTTGAGTTAGCTCAAATCAATAGGTGGAGGTCAAGAACTAAGGGCTTCTAACTCTCCTATCAGTTACTCTGTGTGCTAGTTTGATCTACTCAAATGTTTTGATTCCTGAGGCTCCTCATACTTTAATTAGAGCTGATTTTGCTTGCGTTACTCTAGTGCGAGTCAAATACTTCAAGTAAGGCAGCAGTGAAGTAAAGCCATATATATGATTACAAAAAGTGAAACCATGATTGCTTTGTCAGCACTGCAGACAGATATGCCAAAAATCAGCATCTGTGCATTGCATCACAAAAAGAAAGTCTCAATTAATATAATATTAAGTAGAAGTTTCTGACACAGTAGCCCTTACTAAATCAGACAGGCTTAAAGGATGCTGCAACAGCACAAAGTGGTCAGATTCTTCAGAAATGTTTTCCCAACTCCTCACCCCCTAGTTTACAGTTTAGAAAACCTGACAAAACAAAAATCCTATGCCCTGAGGCCTGGGAAACCAGCAGTCCCCAGGCTGCTAGAGAAAGGAAGCAGCAGCATTTTAAACTTCCACTGTCTATGTAAGTTGCAGCCTGGTTTTCTGATAGAAGACACACTAAAGCAGTGAAAGAAGTCATGCCAAAAAAATAAAACCAGCCTCAATCTTTTTGTTTTTTTTTAGGCAGGTAATCCTTACCTTTTGCAGTGCTCTATTTTTTTCTTTTCCCTTCACTGGAATCTTGTTTTGGTCTAGCTGAACGAGCAAATTGCTGAAATTCTGTTAAGGACAAGTATCACTGATAACAGAGAAGTCAATCAAGAAGCAGAAACGTAGCTGTATTTCAGTAAAGGACAGAGTTTAAAACACTCCCTTCAGTTTTCTGAGGGCCAAATCTACTACAACATTAAATATGGTTACAGCTGTGCCTGCTGGTCAAGAATTAGGACCTCACTGATGGGCAGTTCAAAAATTTCTGTTCAAAAGCATAGATTATTAAGCAAGTAAGGTAGATAAACATAAAGGGAAGATGCAAACAGAGTAATTACAAAAGGATGGATATTTGATATTTACAGACCTCCATGCCTGCACATGAATTCCATGATTTCTGGTATCTCAGAAGGTATGCAAGAAGAAATAAATTTAAAAGTAAGAGAGGTCATGGGAATAAGAGCCTGCTTAAAGACAGTAGTTATACAAGCTAAATTACATTTAGGATACCTGGAGGATCAAGAAGCTAACAATAGAAGAGTCAGTTTTATTAAGTCTTAAATAAAACGCATTAACCTATTTCAAAAAGCATAGGGCCTCGACATATTTTTCAGTTATCATAAAACTAGCAATACTGCCAGGGGTTCTTAAATTGTAACTTCTTTTTCTGCAGATGTCCCATGAAGCAGAACCCTACATGA
>VZSV01000054.1:2394014-2447593 GCA_013398735.1 Nothocercus julius
GGCCTCGCCTCTCGCGAGAGCCGCGACCGCCTCCTCGCGGCGCGGAGGGTCCGCGGGTTCGAGCGGCGCCGCCGCCTGCGCGCGGTGCGGGGGGCAGCGACATCCGTGTCGCTGCCGTGTCACATCCGTCACCCCCAAAATCACCGCCCGCCCCCCGGGGGTGGGGAGCTTCCCCCCGCTGCGGGGAAGCGAGGTGTGCGGGGGGCACCTCGGCAGCATGCAAGGGTCTCCTCTGGGGAGAGAGCAGTCCTGAGGGGCCCGCAGGAGCGGCCCGCACCTCGGCACGCGCTGCCTTCATGCCTTTAATTTTTCCGTTTTCTTTTTTTGCTTTAAGGAGCTGAGGCACCGAGGCGATGGATAACCCGTTCAGGACTCTGCTTTTCATGTTCCACCGCTAGATGTTGCCGTGACTCTTCACTATACGTGTGGCACCGTCTAGAGCTCCTCCGTGCCCCTTCCCTTACGTTAAGTCGCTTCGAGTCGTTCTTACATTACACTGGTTTTCTCTTTACAAACCCGCACGGATGACACATCCCCCTGACTGTAGGTCTTCCGTTAATACTGAGAATATCACGCTGCTCTAGAAGCTGTATGGTCCCATAGGTGGAGACGTGCACTGCTTTGATGAAGGCTTAGGAAAAAGAAGGGAAAAGGATGCTGAGAAAACACCTTTGCGATGTAATTCTTTCAGAGACATTTGTTTCTGCCACAGAAGTCCTACAGAATTAGTTAATACTGTGCCTTTAAATGCGCATTCTTGGAAATCAGGTTTTCAAAGGTGACATTCGCCATTTTATTGATGTTCTTCCCAGAGCGTTCTCAAAAGAGCAATATTCATTCCTCAGCTGAGCTAACTGTTTGCTCCATTTACCATTTTTATGAACTCCCACAAGTACCTTTTAATAATTTTTATGTTAATTCCTTTGTCCTTTAAAGCAAAACATTAACTGTGTAACAAGGTTAAATGGGTAGGGGTTGTCAGAGCAAACATACTCAGCTAGGCTGCTCCTGCACAGGAGTGTGTTGATACGATAACAGGGCGTTAATCATTTTGCCTCAAGACATAAACTTATTGAAAGATATCTAAAATTCCCTTCCAAAAGAAATCATCAGACTTACATGGGGAATAAATATATAAATTGAAAACAAGGTAAATATTCATAGGGAAGGACTATATGAATTAAAAATCCCTAAATGGAAACATCCCTGTGTGAAACATTTGACGTTTCCCAAACCTTGAAAAGTCTTGGGCTGTAGCTGTCTTCTATTTTGTGTATATGTGATATTAAAGTAGTGGCTTCTGACTTTCTTCTCTGTGCCTGGACTCATTTTTAAGCTGGATTAGGTATATTTCTGTGTACTCTGATGGAACCTCATTGGTCACAAAAAAAACTTCCCCACTGCACAAGAAAAGTCATCTGGAGATTTATTGATCAGAATTATAGCAGCTCATTTGGCAGTAAAACTTTGCACAGCTCACAAGGAGGATGATGAATTTCCTAGGGGAACAGAGTGGATTTCAACCTTTGCCGTTTATTAATAGAAAAGCTCAAACAGTCATTAATATTAGATGGGTGGAGCTATTTTATATATTGGCACCATCAGAGCTCAGCCTGACAGTGGAGTAAAGACAAATTTAATAAGATCAGCAGACAGGAACTCACTATCCTAAGTAAAATGAAAAAAAAAAGATTCATTAGAGGTTAAATTGCTTCCAATGCAGAGTGTTCCATTGTCTCTTTTAAGACCCTAATGTAAAATGCTGTATTTGCCCCTTGGTTCTTCTCCTCGTACTGCAATTAGTGTTTCTGCCTAGACTATGTTAATTATTCTGAATAAGAGCACTGCATTTTTGGAGAGGTTTCAAGTGCACAGTCACTCTCATATGTTTGCTCACTTTTTCTGGTATTAGCAAACACAGTCATGTTTATAGGATGATACTCAAGTATTAATTTTTCTCACCTTCAGAAAAATACATTCTTTTTGGCTTTTTTTATTCTTCCTTTTTTATGCTGTAACTGGAAGAACCGTGGGATAACAAAGGCTTTTATACCATTAGCGCAATATTTTCCCAGTACAACTTTGATAAAACGCACACAGCGAAGCTTCACAGTGCCTTCATCTGCGCGCTTTCAGACTGCTCTGGCAAAGGCCTTTTCAAGTGGAAAACATGCAGCCTTTTGTCTCTATTTCTAGACCTTTTTTTTTTTAACAAAGCAAAAGTTTTTAAATCTAGACTACTCAGACCAAGAACATGCCCTTCCGTTCCACTGAATCCCAACAATATCAATGAGAAATATTATAAAATATTACAATATTACAGCTTGCCAACCATTTCAGCATGCATGGTGCTCTGCACTACTGTATCAAGCTCAAGTTACAAGTGCATTAACAGTCTCATTAATTCCTGGCTAGATGGAAGTGTCCATGCCCAGCATGGCTAAGATAGCAAACCCCATGGACAGGCTGCAATGTACCGCTACTAAATATTAAAGCAGAGGGCTCTTATGTGCTATGGCCAACTCTGGTCTAAGGATCCTCTGGAGCTTCCTGCTCTTAGCTCCTTCACTTGGGGCAGAAAGACACAAAAATCAAAGCCATATATGCCAGGAAAAAGCAGTTATTTTTCTTAGCAAGAGGACTGACGCTGCAGCCTGAGTACTGCCGAGATTCCTGTGCTCTCAGCCACCACAAATCTGCGCCGGTGCAAAGTCCCGTGCTGTTGCTGTACGGCACTAGTCACAATATTTGCTAGACATAACCATTTTCTTCACAAATCATTTAATCTGTGTGGAAAATAAATGCTTCTACTTGGCAAGCAACGCCAGCATGGGTTTGGTGAAATCTACTGATAATGTTCCCATATTTTGGCAGCCGCCCGATGGAAGGAGTGAAGCTGCTGAGTGACAGATTTTCCTATTTACGCTTTGCATCAGCTTCGGTTCACGTAGGAAGCTTCTGGTCTGCTGTGAAAGAAATGAGCTTGTCAAATGCCACATTTACTGCAGAACACATTCCTCCAACTCATTAGTCATTTCAAAGCCCTGGCCCAGAGAAGCCTTGTTGGCATTCTCCTTTCTGTTGCTTTAGCTCTTTATTTTTAATTTGTTGAAACAGCTCGAGTTTTACATGCAAATTTTAAAAGGAAAGGCTTTAAGTTTATATTTCTAAAGCACTTGTGTGAAACAGAGCTTGGCAGAGTTACGTTTTTCAGATGTAACTGCAAGTATATATTGAACTCACTTCCTAACTCCCAATATTTTCTCTCACTATTCATTTATTCCATAAAATGCTTCTGATCTGTCTTGTGAGAATACGACACTTACTGATTTCTTTACGTATATATGGACTCAGGGATCTTTGTTTTCATCAGGATGCTCATGAAATAGTTCTACTGAAGATCACTGGCACTGATTTATTGGTGGAATGGGGAAGCTGAGCAAAGGGAAAGATCTAGAGCCATGAAGCCTGTATGAAAACAAGGGCAAGGAGAAAAGAAAAAAATGGAAGGTTGAAGAGAGGAAAAAAGGGGCAGGAAATCAAGCAAGGAAAGAGAAGAATAAACGTTAAGAAAGATCACCTACCACCACATAAGGAGCAGCTGCACCCCCGAGTCCAGACAAGCAGCGCGGAGGGGAGAGCGGGCAGGTCACGGTGGCCATGTGGAGAGGAAGGCCGACCATGGATGTGGAGAGCTGAGACTCAACAGAGGCAAAGAAGGGTTGATGGGGGCTAGAGAGGTGATGGGTGGTCAGCCTTCTGCATGTCCTTTCATGAGCTGCAGGTCAATGCTGCACGTTATCACCTGTGAGGTTTCAGAAAGAAATTCCATGGAGGGAAAGCTTCACAAAGTACATTTTAAATGGATGCAAGGGCTGAGATACTATTAAACATTCTTCTTGTTTGGTGTATGCAGTGATTACAGATGTCAGTTTTACCCACCTTCGAGGCCATCTTGAGTCTTAAACTGAACCTCTTTGACCACTTATTTTGAGATAAATGGGTCATTCACCACAGTGAAATACATGTTCCTCCCCATTTCTAAATGCAGTTCTGATCGCTCTCCTTCAATGCATCCAGTGGAGGTAAGAAGATGTAGCACTGGCAACTGCATAAATTAAACTGGGCAGACAGCTTTAAAATGGTCTGTCTCCTGTGCAAGGGATATTTTTCTGGTTTAGAAGGTATTTTCTTCTTGAATAAGTTGGCATCCTGAAGGACTTCAAGGATACTTGCAGTGCTCCAGCTCAAGAAGTTTGCAAATTGTAATAGGGGAGTAGAGCTGGTGCTGTATTCTTCGGTTATATAATATGTTTATAGTTGAATGCTGTCAAAGCTACTCTTTTGTTCCATAATGATAATAGATTCAAAAACAGTTTAACTCTTGGTTAATTATGGGATACGTCAGGTCTCCTTGAAGATTATTGTTTTTGGATTAAAAACCTGCATTTTAAATTTCAAGCCTCATTCCTGCTGAGAAAAATTAATGTAAACCGACAGCATAGCCAAGATCCTGAGTCACGCATCTGCTGTCAAGGAGTGATGTTATTTTCTTTTCCTATTTTCTCTATAGACTCTTGTAACATCAAAGGTAAATCTCTATTCAAAAATTCTGCTGCAAAAAGCTCTGATAGCTCCAGGAAAACATATTCCACTTCCCAAACTGACTTTGCTAATCAAAAAGCTAAAGTGACCTTGACGTTTGTCTTTTAAAGTGTACCATCTACCCTCAGGATATGAAATTCCATTTTAGAACTAATTTTTACATTAGGAACTAATAGGTACCACTTTAGCCAATTTCAAATGAATTCTGTACAGCAAAAATGCTTCAAAGTACCCGAAAAAAAAATGGAGCATGTATCAAATGTCACTGAAATGGATATGATATTAGTAACTGGAACAGCATACAAGGGAAAGTTTTAGTCATCTGTTTTCTTTTGTGTCTTCTGTGTCTACAATACAAATGTAGCATTAAAAGCTGGATACTTACAGTATTCTTACTGAAGCAAAACTCCCCCTGAAGTCACATGCGGCTGCGGAACTGATCTGAGATGTGTAAAGGACACGTTTTTCTTAACGTGTTTCAAATCTGTATCATAAAACCAGAGCACTTAATTCTAATGTGAAATCATTAGAAGAAAAGATTTTGAGTAGTCATGGCACAGTTGTCTCCCTAGAGTCATCATCCTCCATCTGGCACGTGCCACAGCCAAGTTCTTCCAGAAACTAAGAACAGCCAAAAATCCCAGATGGTCTCCTGAAGGGAAGTAGAAGGCACTTTGACTTTACATCCTATGTATTTGACAAATAGGAACCAAAACCAGTCCTTCTTCTAGATCCTAGAAAATGGACCGTTCCACCTTGCACAGGAGGACAATCTGTGAAGATGCTGCAATACAGGGCAGATGTACCCAAGCTGTCTCAACACCAGCACAAATATAAGATAAAACTAGACCATGCTAGTGTCATTAATGCCACGTAGTTGTTCTGGTTTTCCATCAAAGGGGAACAGACAAGTCAAGCAAAGGTCTCAGTTTCCACTCCTGAAAAGGGATGACTTCAGTGTGGAGCATCAACTGAGAGAAATAACAGGTTACTCTGTGTCAGAAACACACATTGAATGGCTTTGAGAGAAGTAATGGGATAACTATGGAAAGGCACATAGAATATATGAAAGATGGGGTATTTTCTTGACAGGTCTTAAGTTTTCTACAATCCACTTAAGCCTTTTTTGAGCAAGCGTTGATGTATTTATGAAGGATTTTTGTTTTTACTTGGAGTAAACCAGTAAACCATAGGAATAGCAAACTAAAAGCCTCCATAACCACTTTATCAAAAAGTTTTCTATTCAAAATTCTATCCTTGTTTTTCCTTAGACATTCATAGAGGTCATACTGCAGCATGCTGAACCAACTATAAATATTTCCGGTGAATTTGGTTTTATTTCCAAAGTTGCTGACCTGACTTCTATGTGTGATTTTGTTTTGAATAACCATCTGGAAGACATCTGTTAAACTGTAATCTCTCCCAGACAGGGAACATGTTCTACAGTAGGAATGTAAAGTGCTGAGTAACCTTCCAGCACAATAGAAGTGTTCTTTAATAAACAGCAAACAGTAAATAATAAAAGTAACTGAAAACGTTGCTTGGATTCTGTCCTTAACTGTGAATAAAAAATATTTATGAACCTAATGACCTTGTAGTTGATAAAAATTAATCAGTAGTTCAGCATTTTTGCTTGGTATCTGTCTGACTTTTGTATATCACTATATCCTTAGAAAAAACATGTTACAAACTGAATTGTCCCATAGCCTTAAGCTATCCCAGCAGGATTTAAGAAATTGATAGTAATTCAGAAAGTGGCTATATTGGTGTTTGCAGGATTTTCAATTATATTACAGCAAGGTATGTAACCTTCATTTTTAAAAAGAGTAGAAGATTTGCATTTTTTCCTCTTTCTCAGAGCTTATTTTATTCTAGCATTATAAAAAAGAACTAGCTAGAAAAATGTATAAAAAATGCATAAATTATCTCACTATATTGCAAACATTGTAAGGCTGAGAATAAGATGTATCTTTTCAATTAAAACAGTATGTTTTTAATTAAGGAAATGTATCTTTTCCTTGAGAATTATATGCTCATGACACATCTTATGACATTAGCTAGTCACTAGGAGCCTGATCTTTGTCATTAACAGGCCATAATACATATGTCTTTTCACATTTAAATCCTTCACTACTGAAGAAGGGTAATTCCCAGTGAATATTATGGAATTAGAGTAATTCCTGAGTGTATTACACTGTAAAATAAATCTGTCATTATTGCTTAGTATTATAATGCTATGCCACAGAAGCAGCAGACTTGCTAAGTATGGATGATACTACTGAACACTTGAACTTTGTTTCTTAATAGGTATAATATGTCCTGCTTGCTTGGCTTACTAAGATTAAGAAATGAATTACAGGAATGTATTCTTTTTAATAATTGTGCTCACATATGATTATGCTTCAATAAGGGTAAATCCACAGTTAAAATATCAGTCAAATTCTTTCATATATAGAAATACTTTTATAACTTATAGCAAGCACACTGCAATATCATTATTTGGTGAAAGAAATGACAGTCATCCCTCCCAAGAAACGTAAAAGTCCATGAAAAAAAAATGGAGTAGTTCCCTCTTATTTTAGACCTTATGGGCCACTGGAGAAAGCAGCAGTTTAAAAAATGTTGTATCCCATCTTCATCACATCTTCATAATGTGATGTAAAATCATTCTCCGAAAACAGCCTCTGCTCATATTCTTCAGGCACATCATGCTACAGCTGACACATTGCCAGAATGAAAGCCCTTAATAGGCTTCATCTTGCTTTAATATAGGGCTGAATCATCACTGAAGTTTGCCGCTTTTGCATCAATAACGCAATCAAATAATATATTCTGATCCATCCCGGAAAAGAGCTGGTTTCGCCTTCCTTTATGCTGCAGGCATCCAGAAGTGACAGGATATTGGGTCTGCAGCCTTGTCTAAACCAACGTTGCATCTAAAACTAGAGGAAGGCATCAGGAAGCCGTTATCTGAGTGAAACCAGACATATCATGTATCGGGTTCTAAAATGCAACGTCAGCTAAAAAGTCTCCTAAGAAAGCTGCATCCTGCTGGTGCTTGTCTTTTTTTCTGACTAGGTCACAGCCACAAAAATCAAAGATGTCTCAGCAATCTAGAAAGAGCTACTGCAAATCAGGCTCATCCATCAATGCCAATACAGCTTTGGCCAGTTGGCGCAGGGATAAGTATCTATGCAGGATTAAAGACTGCAGGGGATCAGCACCTTACAAATGTAAGATAGGTACATTTATTACAACAAGGTCCAGTAAGTTTATAGCAGGAACCTAAATGTGAGAGAAAAAAAAAGAAAACAGGAAGCAGGTAGCTAGGTCTGGTACTAGTTTTTATCGTTCTTAGGTATAACCTTAAAAATACTTGTGACCTTCGAAGTTTCTCATTCTGGATGTACAGATGCATCCAGATCGGTATGAATACACTGAATGAAACTTTCGGCAATTTCGGGGGTGGGGGGGAAGAAAAAAAAAAGATTTATTATTTTAAAAATAATCTACCATTTCCAACAAAGCATTATTTTAGCTTTAATAAATGTACGCATGTACAGTATGGTTGCTTCTCTAAAGGGTAGGAGTCTGTGTGTGTCATTTGTCCTTAGTTCAGAATATAACATGTAATTTTACTCAGGAAAGTTGCATTTACTGTTCTTCACCATTTGAGCCAACAGCTGATGGAAAATGAAATCGATTCTCTTCTGAATTACCCACCCTCAGTTTAACTGATAAAAAGCCCTGACTGTTTAATGGTATTTTAATACTGTTTGAATGAATATCATTGACCCTTACTTAAAATTGCTCTACCATTGAAAATGACTGTTTTGCATGAAAGAAATTGAGCATATATTCTGATTTCAGAAGGTAGTTGATAGTGGCAATGCAGATCCAGAAGGAATCCCAATTAGGATGAATCTGTAGGGTCTGGAATAAGCAAGTTAAATCTGCATTGCTTGGAAACCTACCAACATTGATATGCGTATCATAGGATAGAGTAAAGCCATGCCAATTTTAGGAGGATTAGACTGTAAAAGATTTGCTAGGAAAAGTTAAAATGGGAAGTACAACATTTTTATTCCTCATAATGAATGCAACTTTTTATATCCCAATTTGATGCTAATAGAAAAAAAAAAATCACTGATAAGGAGCTCACTCAAGGTCCAAAAAAATCAAAGAGGATGTTCATATTTTGTCATCTATGAGCCTCTCATTTTTAAATCAGAAAAGTACAGGTCAGAAAACTTGTCAATCCAAATAGCCCCAAGTAAAGAAGTTTAATTTCTCATAATTTCTTTTCTTACACTCTGACGGAAAAGATGATTCTCTTGTTCTCAAAGACAAACTCGGCTTAGTTGGACAGCATGAAATGTGAGGATTGTCACTCTGTTATTGGCAGGGCTGGTTCTTCTCTGGCTATTACATAAGTGATCTGACATGAAGAAGGAATTAAAACACGTACATTATAACACACATTACTGTATGTTTCCCTGAAAAAAGTGAGAGGTCACATCAACAAGGAATAATGGATCTCTCTCTGTCAAGGTCAAATGAGCACGGATAAATGTCTTTACAGTATGTATCCAGACAACTACAGATATGCTGATGTCCTCCTCAGCTGCATCAATGCCCATAGGTTAGGATGTCTTTTCTCTCTTAACATTTCACTGCTCAGTTTTAACTGCCTGAAATTTAAGACTTGTGACTATGGGTGAAAAGAGAGCGACTGAATGGGAATCATCTGTATGAGCAGCTCATGTATGTCCCTGTCAAAGACCAAATCGCAGACCGGGACCGATAACGAAGCTGGATGAATGAGTGAAGCCACACAGAAGTAATGCAGGATTCAGCAGCGAACGTGCTGCAGACAGAAGTGCTGTTCATTGGGAAAGATACTGGGAAACCTCTTAAAAAACAGACCACCCTGCTGTGGCCCCCTCTTCTTGCTTGCCGTGCCCCCCTCCTCTTCGGTCCGCCAGCCTGGCACCTTCGGAGAGGCCAACATTACTCTCCTTCCAAAGCTACAGTATCATAAAAACCACATAGTTACACAGCAATAATAAAAAATCTGAGTGGAAGAAAGACTCTGGGGAGCACAATATAGGCAGGTGAAGCAAGTATTTAATATCTCAGTTTCATTGGCTGTGCCTCACATCGTAATTATTCTGGGGCACAGATTTTTTTGGTAGTGAAGACAAAAATCTGAAAATCTACAAAACTATGAAAAGCAAAAAGCAGGACGAGCCTGGGATAGCTTTTAAGATTTGCAGTGACCATTTATGCTTATAATCAACTAAACGACTGATTAACATGATAAACATTCTGATTAATCTTAAGGTATCATTTAACTTTAGTGCTGAAACACAGCAGCAACAATACAGCTAGAAATAAATACAAGGTTTAAATTATGGGGATGAAAATTTAAGCACAATCTGTTATATGAGCCTGTCCATTTAGGATGTTATAATGCATTTCAGCTCCACTACTGGGCTTTTAGCAATATCTACAGTTGTCCTGGTAGGGTGGACTCCTTCGAGCAAATGGAGCACCTACTTGTCAGAGAGTTAAACTGGTATTTGGAAATGGATTGCTTAGAGTTGGGATACCTGGACTCTAATCCTGTTTCCAGAGAGAAACAGACTCTAAGCTCACAGTTGTTGCACGCAAGCGCATGGGTGTAGCACATTCATTTTGAAAAGCTGGTACGAGCAGTTTCGTTTCCCAAAGGTATCACTGATGGATGTTAGCTCGCATCACTAGCTCCTCTAAAAATGTTGAGTGAAGGAATGCTAAGGAAATTTAGGGATGAAAAGATGCTGGCCTGGCAGTTAAACAGGGGTCACTGGGCATTAAGAGATTTAAAAAACAGCTCTCAGGTAAGCAGATTTAAGCTCGGTCTCTATTACACGCAGATCAGAGCCTGTTTCTGCTGGCATCCATCCCACCAGCGCAAGCCCTGCTCAGGACCCAGCAGCGCACGGGGTCTCTTCTCGGGCTGGGACAAGTCACGGGCGCTGTTATGCGTGTGTCGCCTCTAATTTGGCGCAGGCCGGGTGATGCGTTTCCCAAACAATGTGTTTCACTCATCACAAATGCTTGGGCATTTCAATGCGTTACTGTCTCTGCCAGTTTTCCCACTTTTGCAATAGAAAACACTATGCTCTTTCTTGTGTATGCCAACATATCATTAGAGCTGTTTCAGCACAGTTTATAGCAGTGTGTCTGTACAATACGGTTTCTTCTCAGGGAGTCATTTGGAATATGCCCCTCCGTGCAGAACAAGCTAGAACACCAAGAGATGCTGCATTTCCTCCAAAATTTTCATAGTAGCTCAAGAAGTCCCTTGGCTGCGTGAGCCAGCCCTACGTAATACGCTTGCTAAGCCACACAAGCAAAATTTATGCCAGTTTCAGTGGCTGTGATGTATCTTCAAAGTCTGTATTAAATTTGTCTGGCTGTCCACAGATGGATTTATGCAGATAAAATTCTCTTATTACTGACAAATGAGATGTCCCCTTCTTCCATGTATAAGATCATATCACATTGGAAGCATGCTTAGAGTGAGACAAATTTTTCAGTCAAATGCATTGTTTGCATTTGTTATTGCTTATATAACTTTAGGCATCACAAGATAGAGGGAAAAACAAAGAAACTAACAAACACTAAGGATTTCAGTCCTTAGCCTGATTTGCACCCAGAAAACTTGTCTTTATTTTTTTTTTTTTTTTTGACAAAAAAATACCTTATTAGGCTGGAAATTTTTAAAAACTGTATGTTTAGGCATTTCATTGAATGTTTGTCTACCTAAGTTTTGTTTTTATGATTAGAAAACTGCATTATTTAGAATTTATGCTTTAGGAATTTAAATGCTTTCTTAAGCTTCACAACTCTGACACTGAGGGGCACTTAATTGCCACTTAAAATCTATTCTCCCTCATATTTCACAAGTGTTCCAGTACATGGCACTTAGAAAACACCTTGATTGTAGAAGTTAAAGAAAAGTCTATAATTATCTCAGTTTGAACTTTCCAAGGCTGAAGACCCTCTTGTGAATATTTGCAAAGCAAAACATTTTGCACCAGTTTAAATATCCTGAGATCTAAACTTGGTGGCCACACTCTTTGCTCCTTAGAGGCATGATTAAGGCTTATTTTCTTCCAGCATCATGACGGAATTTCCACTCACATTCTAAAAACAAAGATTGAGCAACAGAAAAAAAAATAATAATCTAAATTTCTGCAAGCCAGAGTCCTTACAGGAAGTTTGAAAGAGGTAACATCACTAGCCCCTTTTTTTCTTGCTATAGTTGTGTGTGCTTCAGAGGAGATATGTTGAGGGAATTTACCAAGACAGAATTATCTGGATCTCTAAATTAGTCACTGATCTTCCTTGTTACGTATAGAAGTGTACAAGTTACTTGGGTTCCTCAGCAATAGAGCCTCTACAGAACTTCCAGTACAGGGGTGTAATCTGGCTCGTGTTCCCGCAGAAATATTGCTGGCATTCCTGTTCACTTGGTTTCAGGCTTCAGCTAAAAAGAAATTTATTCTGGAGTATTCTGAGGGACCAACACGTAGATGGAGGGTGACTTCTAGAATGGCCACCATGAAACACAGTATGAACCCAGTGAAAGTCTGGTTTTGCTTATCTATCCACTCCATAAAGCAAAGCAGACACTTAGATTATTTTCTTACTTGGATAGTCACTGACTAGGCACTGGGAATGAGGTCTAGGACTTCTCTGAGACACTGAATGAGAGAAGTAAGCCAGGATGCCGTGACCATGCTGCAATGGTACAATCAGCCGTGCAGATTCACTGGATTCCTTAGCTCCAAAAAGCACCGCACAGAAATCCCTACAAAACACTAAGGGAAACTGCAGGTTCCAGCAACATGATGAAATCCGTGCTCACTCTCCCGAGTGCCTGACATCAAAGATAATCCATGGAAGTCATCTCAAGAAATCCTGCATATTTCAACAGGAGCTGGATGAGCGCCTGGCTAAACAGCAGCTTTGTAGCTTCTGCTGACAGAGCTGCCCGGTGCTGTATGAAGCAGCTCACACTCCACACAGTATCACTGTGTCTCACAAGCTATGGGCTTGCTTGGTGGGGTGGAAGACCCTGAGCAGGACCTCAGACACCTCACCGCAGCAGCATCTGGACTAGCTCTTTTACTGGCAAAGGTGAAAGGAAAGAAAGAACCACCCAAAACCCAGAGGACATGGACTTTATGGGACTATAAAAGTGCTCCTTGCAGCCAGTGACCGGGACTGGCCTTGCATCAACCAACCATTCAGCCAACTCATTAAGGGCATTTGCTGAGCACCATCACTCTGCGCATTGCTGGGCACACGAGGATGCTGCCCGTGTTCCAGGTCACCAGGTCCCGTCTATAGCAGATGGAAATGTTCCCACCATACGCTCCTTTACAACCGTTTCAGCTCCCAACAAAAGGAAGATCCAGCTTTATAAAAGACTAGTATAAATATGCATAAAATAGATTTCAGCTGATTTCTAATGGAACTAAATAACCTGAGAAATATATCAAAAGTAAATTAGCTTTCCTCCCTGACAGATCTTAGGCATTATCTTAGAAACTTAATCATCAGAGCATCTGTGAAATACCGTTTTACTTTAGATATGCAAAAGTGCTGACAAAGAAAGTAGGTTTTTCTGGGTTTTCTTCTCAGTCTGTATTATGATAAAGAACTGACAGACCTCTCACTGTCACTGGTCTTTTATCATCTTTTTCATGTTTTATCCAGGTTTGCATATTCTGCTTTTAAAGCTGTTATTATTAAAAAAAAAAAATCTAGAACTTCAAGTCCAGGAGATGCATATATTTGACAAGGAAATGAGAGATTTCTTCCCCCCCCGCCGTTATCAGCTGTGATGGAAGAAGACAGGTCACCGTACCTTCTGCACATTGCTTAAGGTATCACCTGCAAGGCCCACCAGGCGAACTTGGCGCATTGTTTAACATGCAGCTCTAATTGGAAAACTTATAGCCATCTCTCTGAGCAGCATCTTTCTGTGTTTGGAGCCAGAACTTCCTGCTCACCTTGCATCCAAACAAGGAAAGTCTTATGGTCTTGGTTTGACCATTGAAAGTTCTTATTTTAGGAGCACTAGAAAGAAAGTCCTTTAGCAACTCTGCATTTTTATTTATTTATTTTTCTATTTTAAATCTTCAGCTAGTTGCTAGGTTGGCTATAAAGAAGTTGTACCTTGGCAAATCCCTAAGGAAGAATATTCATCAATATGGAATAGGAATCTGATTTCTCAATAAAACCCAAAGTTTGGGTGAAGTATCCCGTACAAAAGATGGGAAACAAGGTTATGGCTTCCTGAGTGGGATCAGTCTGGCTAAGTGTAGGTGTCTGCTTACGAGCTAGCTGCCCAAACTTCTCTTACAGTCCCTGGAGATCTAGATGGAGCTGAGGGTGCAGTTTGTATCCCCCCCTAAGTGTTCACTTTTGGATGAGAAGAATTGCATGGGAAGCCAAGTAGATGAAGCAGACACACTGGATTAGTTTTGTGGAATCACAAGGCATGTAAAACTTTGCTGATTGGCATTCCTCATGCTGATCTTTGTTACATCTCTCAGAACAAAGGTATTGTGGGCACTGAATATTGTTATTTTCATGTAACTGGTCATAGGATCTTAAGACCTACTGACCTGTGATCTCAAAAATAATCGTAAAATTTTCCTATCTCATTGTGTTCTCATTAGACTGAAATACAGTAATATATTTCATATCACTAGTTGAACCACTGACTGCAAATGTTGTGCACTCACCAGTCCTAATGATATAATGCTGATACAAATCACATGAATTGCATTGCTTCACAATATGTAAAGCAAATCCAATCCTCCTGTAATACGTGAAACTTTCCGGTTTATCTGTTTTCACTCTGTGTAACCTAATAACTTGCAGAACACATTTCCAGTGGCTACGATAAAAGTATACTAGCAGTTTGGAAGAAAACTGATGTGAATTTGATGCACAGCAGCCATCCACTAAGCAAAAAAGATTCAGACTGTGTTGCCAGTCCATTTTAGTGCTGTGCTTCAAGAGCACCACTTTGCTAAGAATAGCTGAGTAGAAGCGAGATACACGCTGGAACACAGTTAGATTGGCTTCTGTTGGCTTTAATTTATACATTGGCATTGTTATGCCAATGGATTTGTGCCAATTTAATATTGCCAGAAAATCTAGCTCTGCTATATTAATGGTATATCTTTGTCTTTCATCTCTTTCTTTTTAGGGAATTTGAACATCAGGTGCACACAAGATGTAAAATTGCCATGAATATGAAGATCTGTGTATATTGTTATTGAATACAGCTTACAGCTTACTGGTTTTGAATTGAGATTAAGTTATGCTTATATACAAAGTTATTGCTTCATTTTTAATATATGTAGTGTATCTCATTTGTTGAACGAAGAAACTCAGTCTATCACAAATAAATTCTGATTAGTCCTATCCTGCTTACTGAGATCACAGAGAGTATTCAATTCTCAATAATTCTTATGCAGTTCTTTAATAGCAAACCTATTTTTGTGTATTATTATGGCCTTGCTTGGGGGAGATAAGTTATTTCTGCTGAAGCTCTCACACAGGGCAAATGTAACTAAGAAGCCCAAATGTACAAAGGGAAGTATTCACTGTAAAGTGAATTTTTCTTAAGGTTGTAGATGTCTCGATAGGCTTTACATTTCTCAAATTTAGTNTATATATTCAAAATTTAACCTTTATTTTATTTTAGCATTGCATTTGACCTTTAACTTTGAGTGTAATTTTTCTAATTCTATATGCTTTTTAGAAGAAATAAGTTAACTCAGATACAGTATATCTATATACATTATGTGGCCTTATACATTAAATATTTTCAGACTCAGCATTTTTTTCTAGCTCTGTCTGGTACAAGTGAAATAATGAGCCCCATATTATGGTATTAAACAATGTATGGATAGGAAAAGAAGGGAAGAGGCTGTTTTCTCTAATGTAGCTGCACTAAATAGCTTACAGATGGGCCCTTAACAGTTATAATACCCATAATAGTTTCATAAGGCCAAAGTTGTCACCTTAAAGAAATTAATAAAAAACATAACATTTTCTGCAATCAGCAAGATTAATTTATATCTCATTTCACACATTGACTAATCAGAGAAAAGGCACAAGTGTTTCAAAAAGCTTTCAATAGTCCATCTCTGCTATTCAAATCCCTGGACAAGTCTGTGGCAAACTCCATTTCCTTAACGTTGCTGAAGCCATGGCGATACCATCATGGTGCAAGAAAAGACGGGTCTGCCTCTGAGAAGCTTTTTCTTATGATTGCCCATGACTGTTTGCTCGGGCAGGAGAAGAGACTGACTTAGGATGAGATACTCAGACAGCAGCAACACGTCTTACCTAAGAGATGCATAACCTTTCCCAGCACATGATCCCCAAGGTGAAAGGAAGGCTTCCTTCTGTGCCAGGGTGGATTTAACAGCAGTCTCATTAGCTTATCACCTTCACAGGTTGTGTTGATGGCATGGACAGCCCATTAACTTGCTATTTCCTAAGCACGTATAGCCATATATGTGCTTACTTTTTATCCGTATTCTCAGAAAATCCCTTGAATCTGTGTTTGCATTGAGCAATTTGCTTTCTGAGCTAATTCTTTTGTTGCATCGTAAGAGTTTAAATTTTGCTTTTGATTAGTCTGAATAACCATATATGTTACATAAAGATCTCTCTGCCTTCCAAATAATAGTTTTAATTATCTTTAATTCTTCAAGGAAGCCATGAAATTTAAATGATCATCAATATTTTTTTATTTGTTTAAAAACTCAATGGAGTGTAATAAATATTTTCATTAAAAATGCTGGAAAACTAATATACAGTTAACAGCATTATTTTTAAATTAGCATTATTACTGTTAACAGTTATAACACAAAATACCTCTTTCTTTTTATATATAAACTGTGACTATCTACAAAACATGTGTTTGTATGTGTGTATATAAGATATACTTTTCTGGTGCTCACAGAATGTTTTAATGAAAATGTTTAGCATGAGACAAGTGAACTGGAGCCAATGGGGATGATTAATACCAAACTCCAATTCCAAGAGAAACTCTAATCTAGGGGAGTATCACTTTCTTTAGAGAATTTTTAAAAGTTTATCTGTTGGAAAACAAGGAGTTTACTATGCAGTAGTATTTTACTTTGTTTCAAGCCCATGCATCAGATGTTTTCTGGTAATTATTCACATATTACACGCTGCTCTTTTCTTGTGATTTCTTTTGAAAATTCCTAATGAGTCTTTTGCAACTTCTTTGGTAATAACTGTAGGGTAGAGCAGCTGTCCCACTTGGAAAAAAATGTGTGTCTGCTTTGAAGAGCTTTACCACTTTACAGAGACTCCCTGGAGTTCAAATGGGAAGCGGAGGAGTCTGCTGGACTCAGAAAATCTCCCTCCCAGTGGCAAAAAGTGTTTAAGCATATGGAGCTTTCTAGTGTTTTCTCATATTCTGGTTTCCAAGAAATTGAATGGGAGGAGAAGGATGAGGTGAGAGAAGGTCACAGGAAGAAGCATTTAAAATGAGAGATTTTTCATTATATCAGCTAGTACAACTTAAAAAAAAAAAAAAAAAATTAGGTTACAGGCCACAAAATCCCTTCTTCAAGACTAAACCAGAACGCTGTTGTTCCATGAGCATTTCACTGAAAAGCCGCTTTAGATGTCAGTCCATCTCTACACCGCCCCCAGGACACTCTGTAGCTGGTTAGATGTTCACACACAAGCAGAAGAAATATGAGCAAGAAGGAAAGATGCTAGGCTCCACTGGTGGTTAAATATTTTCAGATTCTGTTTATGAACTCTTCCTTCTTAGGAGACATATATGGCCAAAATCCTATTAGATTTAATTTAAGTAATGGACCCAGAGACATGAGGAGAAACAAGAGCTATAGAATACATATTCACGCAAGAAGTTTGAGACAGAAACAATACATTTTATACAAGTCAGAGAGATGTAAATATATGCTCCTTCTTTCAGCCACAGGAAATGTCAAATTTGTCAGTTCTCAGCACAAGGACATTCAGGAATTTCTACGTATCTGCATGTAACATTTGCCCTTGCAAATGTACATCCCATTCAGGAGTCAATTCAAGAAATAATAGAATAATAATCACTCCCAAGCATCAACACAGTACGTCCCAGTAAACTGGACCATTAATTACACCAGCCACAAGCAAATGCGTACTAAAGGTAACTTTATTTGTTCAGAAACAGAACTAAACAATTCAGCATCATCTCAATTGAGGATTAAGCTCATAAACACACATGCCTTTCATTTCCTGCGATGAAACCTAATCCTTTAATCCATGGCAAAAGGATTCTACATGTCTGTAGAAAACGACATCTTCCCATTATTCCAGGTTCATATAAGTAGTCCTGTCCTCTTCCGAGCGTTCAGAACAGATGATGCAAACAAATTCTCGGAAGAGGCATAGGACACATGATTTCCTTGCACAGGATTAAGCTGGGTTAATGGAGGATGAAAGACCAAAATAAGGCTCTATTCTTGTGCAGACTTGAAAGAATCAAGGGAACCCAGGGATCCTGGCGACTATTCTCACTTGTTTACTAAAGTCCATTTAATAGCCGAAAGTATGTCTGCTATTCCACGCCGAATTGATGACGTTCCCTGGAGTACGTCTAAGTCCTTCAAGCAAGAGCAGCAGGAAGACTCAAGAAGAGGAGTTTTGACTATTGCAGGTCAAGTCAGCTGCTTTCATGAATACTTAACAGGCTCTTCTTCTGTGAGAGGAAGCACACGCAACACGGCGGAGAGCACAAAGAGAATTTGCTGTGAATTAAGTAATTCCAGTTACTACTTGTTTCAGTTTTGTACTGCTCCAGTTGATAAGAAGCAGAAACTCTTTCATTAATACTTTACCCGTTCTGGAAAGATAGAAGCAATACTGAAAAAGTTATTGTTAAGAAGTGCCCAAACTTCTTCCTTTTGAGCACCTGCAGAAACAGTGTAATTTCAGAGACAGATGTTGATTTGCTCAGAATTTGCATTGTAACAAGAAAAGCAACTTCTTCTTTCTACTTTTCCATCTCCCTGCTAAATTTTAGATTTTTTTTCTCTTTCCCTACTTTTCCTGATGCACCTAGACTTGGGACAACGCTGCTCTCCAAATGAGTGCTGTTAGGCTGTGCTCAGGGTGACAACATGAGCTGGCAGCACGAGGAATCACCCAGCGGCAAGCCAAGCCTCACGGTTCGGAAAAGATCCATGCTGCTAAAAAGCATCAGGGAAACGTGTTTTCCACTCAAAAGGCATTCAGCACAATCATAGCCAAGAAGATATTTAGAAGATATTTCTGCTGGGATATCCATATCCCTGGAGTCTTCCTTGGGGTATTTCTGTATTTTCATACCCATCTGCTTTACCAATGTCTGTGTTTCCGAATACCATCGTTTACTCCTGACATTTCTCACCTCATATGTAAAATCATACAGCTGAAATAAAGAATCCATTTGAACTATGTTTTGGATTAAACCAAACACACTAGAAGTTGAGACGATGCAAACAGTGTCTCCCAGATCAGTAGTAACTGCACAGTATAAGCTGCAATTTTTCCTTTTTTTTTTTTTTTTTGTGTCCATTTGTTTCAAGTATTGGCTAATTCAGAGGCATCAGAAACCCAGGAAAGGTCTCTTTGCATCCTTACCTCGCCTTTAGGAAGGAGGAGATAAGCACCAAACACACGAACCCCAGCACTAACTTGCCACTGAAATCATTCTCAATTTAGCCTGAGACTCAGAAGTTCACAAATCCTCATTAAACATGGTTTTGAAAGACGAGGGCATCAGAGAAGCCAAGCTGCCATATTCCTCTGGGCTTGGAAGCTGTGATAAGGCTTAAGACAGTCTCGCGGTTATGAGATAACACGTGGGGCTGCCGTGGCCGTTGCTGTGGGGCAAACGCTGCTTTGGAGCTGCAGAGTTCTGTGATATTCGGACATGCAACCGTTAGAGGTCACTATTAGCAGGGAAATGCAGGACACTCCCGGAATATGGGGAGACGGGGCTAGCGGGGGTCCCTGCGGCCTCGGCTTGGCCGCGTTTGACGCTGTCGCAGGGGAATCGCAGAGGTGTCACCCAGCAGGACGGCACTGCCTGATCTTCCCCTTTCTCCCGTTCAAAGGTTGAACCTGCAATCTCTGAGCTTTTTGGCTTTGCAGCAGTTTTGGCTAGTTGCTTCTCTTTGCCTAGACGTGCCGGGCTCTTGCAGTCCATTAGTAGGAATGTTGTTGCTTCGAACAGAAAAACACTGGAGGAGGAGGGGAAGCAGAGAGTCAACGAAGAGCTGGAGCAACAAAGAGCTCATCCCGAGGACTCCTGGGCTGAAGAGGAGCTAGAGGGGACCTCCTTGACCACTAGCGTTACTCAACTGTTCTAACACTGAAGGCAATCTGTCATTCTGTGTAAATTCTCTTCTGCTTCTATAAACACAGCCGTAATCAATTAAAGACCTGCTAGTGAAGGAGCTATTGTGCGCAGCCCCATTGAGCCGGCGCGAGTCCTCCCGGAGGCAGCCTGGGGGAAACACTGCTAAGGTGATGGGAAAGTTCAAAGTGCCCAACTTTGCAATGTGAATTTTGTTATGGAGACTTTTTTTTTTTTTTTCTGTGTTTTCTTTTTTCTTTTTTTTCTCCTGCCCAAATTGTTTGTCATAGCGAGGGCGCAAAAATGGGAGGTATCTCTCCATGCATCTAACGTTTTTAACATGTTGCGGTTGGGAGGATCTCCAAATAATTTAGAGATTCCATGCTGGAAAGGCAGCAAATCAGTTGTTTGCCTGAAATACTGAAGGAAGAAACAAATCCTATAGAATCTATATATATATATGTTTATATATTTATAATTATGCACATGGCCCTAGTTCTCCTCTAACACAAGGTAGATGCCAGTCTAATGCAATTTCCTTCAGCAAAAATTTATTTTGATTTACAGTGGTGTAAAGATGAGAAGTAGTTCCAGTTTGATACACAGGCCCTTCAAAAGTCAGAGTTTGATTTTCTACTGAAAAAAAATAAAACCTGTCAAACCGACCATTCTGACTCAAATTAGGTCATTATTTTTGTTCTCTTGCTCTTGCCTTTCATCACCTATAACTGCAAAGTTCACGAATGCTTGGCTGAAGCAACAAAAATAAACAACAAAAACTTGAAGGAGAATTTTACCTTGGTTAGTTTATCTGTTTTGTTTTCCTCAGTGAAGGCAAAAGTAAGATTAAACACACAAGTGTACATGTGTATATCAGGAGATCAAATCCTTACCTATGCTTTAGCAGCTTTTTTTTCCCCCCTGAAGTTTCTCCTGGATTTTAGGGACATGAGTGAGAATAAAAGAAAGAAAAATGGAAGTAAATTAAAATTGCTTCTCCCGTTCTTCATGTTTCATTTAAGAATAAAATGAATGGCATGAAATAAAATTTAAAATAAACCTTGTTAAAAAAAAAAGAGAATTTAGAGATATTTGTGAGAAGAAAAGAAAATAAAAGAGCAGGACAATTCTTTTTGTAAAACCTGCACTTTGGGCTTTCCACAATATTTGCTTCTGAACCCCAAACTCCACTGGACAGTCTGGTGGGGATAAGACGCCCGCAGAAAAATATATTTATTTTCTAGACTCTCCAGAAATTCCTCCATTCTGCCTGAGGAATCAAGAACAACTGGGAAAAGTCACCGAAAACTTGTATTAGGCCAAACAGCGCTTTGGTATGTCACAGAATATTTTGAAGAGGTGGTGAGCAAAGGAGGAAAACAGGATGATCATAATAGCATTCTCTTCCAGAGAAATGCAGTAAAAATAAAAAATACCATAGACCCGACCAACATACTAATCCTGCAGTGCTTTAGCATCTATGAATCCGCAGGAGAATGAACAGCTGCTTTTTCTAGGGGACTCGGGACAGGCTGAAGGCCAGTGTGTGTTACGCCAGCACTAGCCAACCACCTTTCCAAACTTCATCTTTCCCTGAGCGACAGCTTTTTGGAAGGCGGACAGGAGGGCCAGGCGCTCCGCAGATGAGTCGGGACACCTTAACTGAATCCATTCATTACCCCGTCCCCACCGGGACACGCAAGAGCTGCCAATTCGATGTTGGTAACGTGGCCGCTGCAGTAGGGAATTGGCTAAGGCTGCCAGAATTCATTCCTGAACTTTAGCGGCCACAAAAGAGCGTTTCTCCGTCGTCTGCAACTGATTCGGAGCCAGGTCCCAAAAGGACAAGCTTCCTTTTGTGTGCCATCTACACCAGGGTCTAAGGACAAACAGTGCTACAACTTTCTTCTTTTCTTTCTTTTTTCTTATTTTTTTTTTTTTTTTAAACTAGATCACAGGAAGCATCTTTGAAAAGGAAAAAAAAAAAAAAAATGTCATAAATCATTTCCCTACATTATTTAGGGGGGTATACATTATTTATCAGCATTATTAGCCCATGCTTTTAGAGAATAGTCACAGGCACTGTGTTCTAACCTGAGTATTTAATGTTAATAAAATGTTACCGCTTTGAGATTAAATGAGGTCTGAAATGAAAACAGAGAAGAAACGTATTTGTATAAAAAAAATAAAATTTCCAGAACTTCGGCTCACTGAGCACAGTACTTATTATCATCAGTTCATATTCAGGTCAGATTCCTCCTTCCTTTGGAAAACAGGTTGGAAACCCTTTGAAGGCTTCGCCCTCGCGCCCTCCCCCGAGCCGGTTCCAAATTCCCTGAGATTATCCGTGGTCGTTGCGGCTCTCACAGGGGCATGTCCGGCACCAGGGCGGTGCATCGGAGATGCTGGGATGCTGCATCCGAGGCCTCCCTGGTACCGGGGCGAGGATGGAGCAGCTCACATCTGCAGGGCTCATCCGTGCCCGGCGCCGCGTCTTGGTGTGGGACCTTCCTCCTCCTCGCCGGGGAGGCGCCGAAGGGAGCCGGAGCGGAGGATGCCCCGTGCGGTGCCCGGCCTTCGCGGGCAGGCTCCACATTCCTGCCGACGCGAGGACGTTCTGCCCCGGCCCGGCCCGACATTCCTGGGAAACAATGGCCCTTTTCAAGGAGCCTCCGAAATTTTGCAGGTGGAGGGAACAAACAGGGCGGTCATTTGATCCCCCGCGCGCGGAGCCTGCTGGCGGCCCGGGAAGCGAAGGCAGCGGCTGTCGCGGCCGCGCGGAGCGGCGGCAGGAAAGGCCACCTTGATCCACGGCCTAACTTCAAGCCTGTTCAGCACTGCGGCCGGCCTGGGCTTCCCTCTGGAGGGCAAGACCTGTTTTGAGGCAAACCATTTGGAAAAAAATGAAGGATTTCCACACACACCCACCATCACCTTATTCCAGCCATCCCAGATAATCCCTTCCTGCTCCTGGGCTTTCTCTGTGCGCTGTGCATTGCACCCACCACCAATAGGACACTAAACTGCACTGGTATTCGCAATAGCACTTAAAAATCTTGTGAAAAGTACCACAACTTTCCAAATGGTGAAATTATCATGCCAGGAAGCTGCATCTGCTTTCCTACGCTGAGTCCCCTCAGCATATATTTGCGCTGGATTAGTTTGGCTTTATAAGTTCCTTGATGGGCTTCACCAGGTTATAGAAACCAGTCTCGATTTACCTACACACACGGCTTTGGAGAAAGGGTCGTGTTGTGCCCACAGGCACTAACCCTCGGAATGCTCAATAATTCACCATCAGAGATACCGGGAGCAGCAAGAACCTGTGTCTAGGACCTACATGGCTAATCACAGTGTTATTTCGTCTTTCAGTACTGACTAGCGTCACGGCCTCTCTGGTTGCAGACGGTGGAACAGAAAATGAGGTATTAGGTAAATCTATCGGTTAAAACTGCAGAAATCACTGGTCAACTTCTAGCAAGGCAACTGTACCCAAACCAGTAATGAGCTTGTTCTAAAATCAATATTTTATTCCTTTTCTGTGAAAACAATTTTGTGAGCTCAAGTTGAAATTCTCTGCTTTTCCCCGCAGACTTATTCCTATTATTGCATTAATACATGAGCCAGAATGCACACGGCCTAATTTTGCTTGCCCTGGCAGTACGTTACCTTGCTACCTCGCTGCACAGCAGGGAGACATGCAGCTGGTGCACAGAGCTGGAGGCACCACGCACGGTATTTTGCAGATCCGCCTAAAACACGACAGTGCTGATCAGCAGCACAGAGATGTTCAGGCTACCGTGGGGGAGATGTTCTGCAAATGGTAAAAATCTGCAAGATCCCGTTCAGCTGTTCTACAGAGATTTATGAGTATTCCCTGGATAGTTCACTACTAGATTTGGATTGAAGGAGTTTCCTGAAAGGGGGCTGGCCGAGAGTGCAGGAGCACGAGGAGAACCTGCTTCTTGGGCCCGGAGGGCACAAAGTCCATGGAAGGGGCTGGCGCTCCAAGGTGTCCGGAGGGAGAGCAAGTGACTCAGTGGTGCCACCTCTCCAGAGGGACACGGGGACAGGGCCTTGGTGCTCCGCTCTGCCTGGGGCCGCGTGCACGGCTCCTCTTGAAGGAAACACCTACACAGAGAGCAGCGGCAGGCAAAGCCTGGGACCACAATATTAATTTTCTCGGCTACAGCATAGGCTTTAAAACTAAGATAGAGAGTAACACAAGGGGTTTTTGAATGAAGTGAATAGATCTTTTGGCAGCCTTGGTCTGGAAATCCTCAACCTCCTTACATCACTGTCACAGCTCCCTTTCAGTTCCCGTTTTCTGCAGGACCCTCCCTTAGTGCCAAGGGGAGCAGGAGGAGGCGTCCCTCGCTACTTGGAGTATCATTAGTCCCATTCAGCTTCTCTCTCTGCATGGGTGGAAGCTGGGGTTTGCTCCTTTACTGGAGCTCCCTTTCACCACACCGCTGTTTTAGTTGGCAGCGTTATCCTTTCTATTAAGACAAATTCAGGTCCAGAAACTGGAGAAACATAAATAGAAGGTTCACTGTAGCCCACCCTTTCCAGGGAAAATAAACACCATAGGATGTTAAAAAAAATAGCCCAATGGTATATCTTTCTGATTAGCAGCTAAAACCTGAAAGGCTTCTCTTATAAGCAAGACTAACCAGAAATATTATGCAAAGCTTTTTTTTTTTTTGAAAGAAATAGTCTCCCTATGTTTCTATTCCATTCCTTTATTTCACAAGTTCTTACTACTTCCTGTATCTTCCTTTAATGCTGTATGTTTCTATAAAGTTCATTAGAGAATGAAGTTCTTGCAGAAGGATTTTAAAATGTAGCTTCCTGCAAGGAGATTTCTTTTCCGTTTGCTTTTCCTTTATCTTCCTTTAAAGAGTGATTTTTTTTTCCCCCCTTAAAAGAAGGAAAAATGTCATGCTCCATTTAGTCTTAAACCCTGAAAAGGCTGTGTGTTCAAGCCCTAGGGCTTCATAGGAACTACAACTAGCAGAAGATAAATATCACAGATGATATCAGTAATAATTCTGGCATAGTGCACTGTACATTAGTGTTCTCAGGGAGGCACAAATGCCTCTCTGTTAGCAGCCACTTGGGAGACTTTCCTTCCCTGCGGTACCCAAGACCTGCTATTCTCACTTTTGAGAGCGAACCACTAGGGATGGGCTAAATTGGTAGCACCCGTTACCTGTAAAGAGAACCAAAATAGCCATGTGAGACAGGAGCCACGTGGAACACGAAGCAGCCAGGGCAGTGTCTGCTGCTGGGACCCGCAACGTGCCCTCCCTTCTGCCTCAGCCCTTCCCCTCTCTCGGAAGGGTAAATAGGGCCATTCATGCAGCAGAGACAGAGCAAGAATTTTGAAAGCTATAAAAATCCCCTAGTATGTAATGACACCTCCTACAGCGCTAACCACCATCCTAATGATGAAAAAGCTGCACCCCTGCATGGCAAACTCACATCCTTTCTACTGTAAATTACTTTTTTATACTTCCATGAGGTTTAAAGACACCCATTTAGATTCCTGCCACCATGTGTAGACCTTAAACATATACAGACACATTTCAAGCACAGAACTAAAAGATGCCACCAGTGCCTTGTACTTTAGTTGCCCCTTCCCTTCGCCTTTGGATGCTATTTAATGGGTTCCTCCAGAACCACTTTGGATCAGGCTGCAGAGTCTCCCTGCATGTGTATACAGGCAGCGCTAGGCTTATTGTGAGCAGGGCCAAAAATCTTAATAATACACCATCCAGAAGAAATGTCTAGTCTAAGATTATATGAGCCAAAGCCTGTTATCTGCCTCACATGTGGGTTTGTAGGGGTTGGTCTAACATTTTGGCCACAATGAGCTGAGAAGGACTCAGCTCTTTTTTCTACAGAGATGCTTAAAGCTTAAAATATCTGAGTACTTTTCCCTTATTCTTCCTCTCAGTCCTTTTTCCTTCTTTTCCTCTTTGGTAGCCATACAAGAAATCAAGTCAGGTTAGGGATTAATTATGATCCTACTCGCAAATGTTGTGAGTATTTTCAAGTCCTAAAAAAAAGTAGAATCTAGATGATCTGTAGAGGAAAACACAGGATTGGAGGTTTTCTTTTAGTCCTTAGAAAGAATAACTGCTGTGATTCAGAAAATTTGTTTTTAGGGGGAGGAATGTTAGGTAGAGGGCAGGAGAGGTATGAGAATGTAGAGTAGCCCTTTGACTGAGCAGTAGAGGAGTGAAATGAAGCACTCGGGAACAGGGAAAGGAGAAGAGAAGGGAAATGGTTGCCTCATATGATCATCTCAGCATAAAACCAGCATAGATGTTATCTAGCAGATATATAGGTTTGCTTTTAAAGCTAACTTTTCAAGAGGAAGGACTATTTGGGCTTTGTTGACCAATTCTCATCCAGGTTTGCGTTAGTAACTAACAAGCAGATGCCCATCGTGGGGTCAGGCATTAGATACAGAGACTTGCAAAAAAGACTCTCCCCTTCCACGCCCACCTCCACCCCAAAAAAAACATAAAATGCAAAAGAAAAAGTTAAAAAGGTTTTGGTCAGCTTGAGTCGTGTTGGTAACCTAAGGAAACCTGTTAGAGGATACAGTTCGCAATTACAGCCTGCCCAAACAATAGGCCAAGAACAAACTCGCAGCACATAACTGATGCACAGAGCAGCTCACATCCGTTCCAAACAACAACATCAGACTAAAATCCTTTTATCCCTCTGCAGGAATGAAATACTTAAATAATCTCCGAATCAACTTAAAATGTAAAACATTCTTAATTTATTACAAAAGCCCAAGGACATTTTGACTCAACTTCATCCTTTGTCAACAGCAGAAACTGCCTCAAAATTAATTATAAGAGCCTCTCATTTCAAAAAAGCTAGCATAAAATTTAATTATGATGAAACTACAGGGAAACTTGCATGACTGTCCAAAAAAAGAGGATTTAGAATACATGATTGTACACGATTATAAAACATCAATGGGATCTCAAATTGTGATCAAACACTGAATTAGAAAGTTCTGTAAATTCCAATAAAATACAAGCCTCATATCCACCATCCTGCTTTTAGAAAGCAAACAAGCAATCTTTTCTTAAAGCTAGAATATTTCAATGTTGAACAGTAAACAATAGCTCTGTAGTACAAGAAGGATTTATGATGCTCTAGTAAGATAATGTGGGTGGCAATTCTTTCTGATCTTCGAAAAATGAAGCAATACTTCATTAGAATGTTCCAATATGGGCTTTCTGTGACCTACATTGTTCCCTGAGATTTATACACTTATTATTCTTACCATGCAATTTCATCTGTTTCTTATTACATATGATGTGAATTTGATGACATCAGCTATGAATGAACAATTAACACCGCTTTTAGCTAGTTAATATGACATTAATACTGTATTGCAAGGCTGTCGTAATGACATAATGGATTATGTCTTTTAAAGGAAACACTGTATTGAGGAGTGGGAATACTGTCCAACCCTGGAAGATATCTTCTAAAGCATCAGGAAAGCACAATAAGGCTAGATGTTTTCCTCTTACCCACACAAGTCTCATCTTGGATTACATCAAATTCCAGTGCATGTCATCTGTATTAAGAACAGTAAGGCCACTGCTTTCCAGTGATGCATACAAGCCGGTCTTTAGAAAAAGCCTGATGCAAAACCCACTCTGTCCTTGGGGCTCTTATTTTGTCTTAGGTTAAGGTGGTCAGGTGGTCAGAAGTCAGTACAAGAAGTTGTATTCACTGCCAGCTAATTGCAACTATGAGAGCTGCAGAAAACTGAACATCCTAGTGCTACCAAAGCAAATGAAAACTGAAACATTGTGTATCCTTCAGCTAATAGGAAATTGAGAGGCTTTAGCGTAACACATTTCAAAAAGATCACATCATCATTCTAACCTAATGACCACATTTATAATCGCTGTCACTCATTAAAGCCGAGGTTACTGTACTGAAACCTTGCTGTCAGTAGAATTAGTGCTGCAGGCACAAGTAATGACCACATCCATTTTAATGAAGCACCTTAAGACTGAAGTTGATTGTTCCCTGCAGCAACTTCTCACATTTTGAAGCCATCTTTTGAAGGAGATGGGGCTAAAGAAAAAATATAAAGCACCTTAGCATCTTAAACACTCACAAACATCTCCATACTTTTAGATATATAAACAATAGCGGAAACAAATTAGTGCTATCAGCATTAACCCTAGAGGCTATTTAAGCAACAAGAGCTTAGACTGAAACAACATTTCACGTACGTAAGTATTAGTACAGACTTTAATACGTGATGAGAACCATAATTTCTTGACTAGCTGCCAGGGGAATATCAGTCTCTGTAACCATGTTTCTCTACATGGGCAATTTGTCTTTCCCTGGGAACTGTGAAATCATGCAGCACGCGTATCCACCATGCAACATTATCAAAACAAACACGGTATGTGATCTATCAGGGTGCTAAACTGAATTCCAATGTTTTATTGCTGCTTTTCCCAGTGCTGTGTTCTCGGCAGCCTTGTGATCCTACAGCACTGGACACGGACATGGCATGGAAAAGGAAAAAATCCCAGGGTTGTGTAAAACAAAATAATTTCAACTACGACACTTCTTACATAGACCGTATCCAAGGTTAACAAAGTATATTTTATGCTGAACTGATGTAATTTTCAGAAGTCCAGTGTACTGAACATGAAAAATTATTAATTCAAAACCCGAGTTATCTCTCATTTCTCTGAATGGCTAAATTCAGCCATTTACTAGCTTCCCAACTGTACATTTGACACAGTTGAGGCATTGTAATTCAAAAGGTTGGCCAATTTGTCTTCTCCAAGATAAAACAGCTAGGCTGAATCAGAAGTAGGCATAGAAGCAATATCCCAATGCCCCTTTATTGCTATTTTCTGATGATATTCTTTTGACTATTCTATGTTAGTCTCCATAAAGGATCCTGTAAGCATTCATCTAAAATACTGAATGCTTCTTTGACCTCGAGAACCACGGGGATTGTTGACATGAATTCCTTGCAGTCTGAAATCAGGCAGCAAATGCCTGGCAGTACATGGTACCTGGGTGAGGACTGCAGCAACCCGGGCAGCCTATGGCTCATTCCCTTTCTCCTCACTCGTAGGTACATGGCAGCCTCCCTGGCCAAGAGAGGAAGCCAAAATCTGCTTTTCTCTAAGAGAAGCAGGATTTTCCCTCAGCATCCTCTAGTCTTGCAAAAACCATTCAAAATCCTTCAGATATTTCACTTCCATAGAGCCAGATGTGAAATGTAAAATGAAATAAGCATCTCTAGACTCTCTGTTCTCCAAGCTTGCAAGGGAAAACAGAGCCAATCAAACACTGCCTTTGCAGTATTAGTTCACAGTGTATCCCATTCCATAGGGAATTCCCTTGTGGGAGCACTCTGTGGGCAGCCAAATTGTAGGAAACCTTAGACTCTTTTTCCTCTATAAAATTCACAACCAGGCTTTGAGGGGATCCTGTGATAACACTGCAGCAAAGCTCAAATGCCGAGTCCTGGCAGTGGGAGGACGGGAGTGTAAATTAGCACAGACAGGATCAGAAAACTCCTTTTAAAGCACATTTTTAAGTATCATGGGCCCCACCTTCACCCCTTCTGCAGCTTACTTAGCTTTATGAAAGGCATAGGCTTGAACCAAAGAAAGCACAGATTTTGCTAAGCAGATAATGTTTGAACGTCATACCATAACTAAACTTCCATAAGGAAAAACCACCAAGGTCTCAGAGAGCAGCATGATAAAATGTAGCGTCTGAAAGGGGAGATGGGGACCAGGAGTGCAGGACACTGAACGGACCCTTCCCTTCTGCTCCTGGGCTGGAATGGCCCATGAAGGGAACAGGCTGGAAGCCACGTCCAGAGCCCACGTTGATGTGGCCAACAAAGATTCCAGTTCATTTCTGTGGGCATTGGAGAGAGCCATAGCAACTGCTAAAAATCTCAGTTTGATTGCCAGCTGAAAGCCCACACATCATCAGCCTTGATCTGTGTGCTTTTAAGTTACTTCTATTATAGTTTCCTTGTCTCATCCATCTTTCATTTTCTATGTTAGACTGTGCAGACTCTTTCTCTCAATCTATAAGTCATATCTGCAGCCAAAGATGGACACAAACCCCGTGTAGATGTGGTAGGACATCAGGCCTGCCCCGCTGTCCAAAGCATTTAGAGCAACACGCTGTGGATGATTATTGGTCATCTCTCCAAAGGCCTCAATTTCACTTCAATATAACCAGAAAGCTGGAAATCACACCACAACCCTCTAATTCTTATAATTTCACTAAATAAATCCTCAGATGGTTTGAATGCAGAAGTAAAATCACAGTGACACCCAAAGCTTTGCCAAATTTCAACGTATGCAACCAAATTTCTCTTGTATGGTCTATACCTTTATGAAAACTATACATTTCCTAAATCAAAAATGCTGGAAGGGGGGAAAAAAATACTATTGGGTGTCCCAACAAGATGCAGGATGTAAAGGGCTTAGTCCTTGCGCTGTCATCACTGTGACTGTCCCAATGCTCCTCGGCAGAAGATGACTCGCCATGGGCAGCGCACACGTGGGGGTTCGCGCGCGTATTTAGCGTGCACCCATACGGGTGGGTGCTAAATAAACACTCCTGCAGCGAGGAGCACAAGACTCCACTGACTGCAGAAGGAAGCACAAGGTTATTGGCAGACTTCAATGATGCCAGACAATAAAACATTTGTACGCTTTGCTGCAGACAGTCTGGCTGGCAGTTTCAGCAGCTCTAATTTATTGTGAATAAATAATTTCCTGGAATCTCGGAGCAGTCGTTTTAATGCTCTGAAGAAAAAAAAAAAAATCTGGCTCACCACTACAGTTGTTTTCTGTTGTTTTGGACCAAAAATATATAAAATGAAAGAATAGCACCTCCCGCCATGTTTTAAAGATAGTATTTTGCAAATGTTAAATCTTCCGGTTTCACATTTTTTTTTACACATAAATAAGTTTGTGTGTCTTTCGCCTTTATATTTAAAGCATGCCAAATACCATCTGTTTGCAGTTGCTTTTTTTGTGTGCTATTTCTCAGTGCCAGGCAGAGAAACTGCCCAGGTTAAAGAACTCCCATTTCTGCAGAGTATATTTAGACACTGTTTGTGTTTCTATCTCCCTATAAATTGATTATAACTTGTCGCACAACAGTGATCAGACCATTTTCAAAGGCAGCATGCTCTAGAAGCAGAAACAGCAATTCAGAAAGGCAGTGTAAAAAACCAACCTCAGAATATGTTAGAAGCCAACTGTAAAAATATAGATGGAGTGAATTAGTTGATTCAGTTTTGCTGCTGTCAGCAAAAATAATAAAAAAAGAGCAGCTTTGGTTTCCACAGTTGCTGAGTACATTTTTTCCACGAGGCACCTCGCAGTTCCTGCTGCCGGACCAGTTTATGAGCTCTTACTGCGTTCCTGATTCTTACTACCTGGATGTGTTCAGGAGATAACTAAGTAGGATCCAGAAGCAACAAAAGGTTGCTACTTTTACTGCTAGTAGCATCAATTTCATATGTTTAGCCTTGTAGATACTGACCGAGCAAAAAGTATTACTAATAGTCAGCTCTGCCCCTGACAGCAAGGAGTAAATCTCAGCCCCAGAGGCAGTACTGAGCTCTCCAGAGCATCCCAGCCGCAAGTAGTCACAATATTTTCATTCCTTTTTGGACTGTCTTCTCTCAAATTATTGAATACTCTGCAAATTCAAGGCGTCAAGATGATGAAATTTGCTTAAGGAATATGTATTGAAGGCTATGCAAGTTCAGCCTCAGCTCTGCTCTTGGTTGCTCAAGCCTGCAGGGTCTTCCCTGTGCTCCCCTTGCTGCAGTACCGGGAACACTCTTCCTCTCTTGCCATTTGCTAAAGAACTTGGTAACTACAAGTGCAGACTTTACTCCCACCATCCCAGGGGGACTTTAAGAGGCAGCACATGTACTGTGAACACCATGTGGGTTCCACGTTTCCTCATTTCAATGTAGCACGGGATTAATGCGCTTTAACATGGTATGCGGATTGGCAGTTACAAATACTACCAGCTGTGGCTTCCAGGAGTATGTTTTTCTGTTGCTTTCAGCATCGCTTGATGGCTGGTGCAGTGCCACCCAGTAGCACTCAATAGTTTTTGACTTGTGAGAATAAACAGCTTTCTGGACATGGCAAAGTAAATCTTCATTATAAGTGGCATCTAACCTAAATTCAAATTAGGTAGAAAACACACATTAATGCAACTCTTCATAAACCAAATATTCATCCTGATGATCAACATCCTTCACAGATGAAAGATTTATATTAACGTTGTAGAATCAGAACCATTTCTAGGTAATGAAACATGTTCAGATACGCAGTTTTTGAACCTTACCTGTCACAGATGGTTCATTATCCTGGATTTTTCAAAAGTGTAATCCTAAATTACTCTGTCAATTTATGGGTTAACATTTACATATTTTAAATTCTTGCATGATACTATAAATGTAATACAAGTTGTACAGATAGATCAAATAGGAGCAGGCAAACCTTTGCACTGATAAATTCATGTATCTTATAATGCAGTGCACAGGCTCTGTGATGCTTCATTTTTAGATACTTTGCAGTCAATAAGCACATTATTTATACGTAAAAGCTATTTGTATAAGACACTTGCATTTCAAGTTACAAATTATACTGTATTGAAGTCCTAAGGAATCCCACAGTTACTCTGATGAGTTCCTGAGACAGTCAGGGTCTTCAAGAGAACTTCCTCTCCCTATCCTTGAAGCCAACACCTCAAAAGACACCGATGTGGCCTTTTTTCTGTCTTGCACAGCAGCTTTTGCTGCCAGTGCCAAGATCTTTGGGGAAAAAAAAAAGAAAAAAGAAAAAAAAATGCAGAGCTTATCCTTGAGTTTAACCTATCCCTGTTAGCATCTTCTGTTGTGTCACACTATTCATTTTTCTGACTTTCTCACCCCAAAACTTATGCATGGCCTTTTCATTACCCCTGAAAAACTACAGCAGGTCTTCTGTTTCAGAAGACGAGTCTGTCAAAATATTTGCTTTTTGCTTTTTTTTTTTTTTTTTTTTTGGTCTCAGAAACATTAGCGTCCCTGACTGTTTGCATTTAACATTTCAAATTTGGACAGGGTCTTCAGGATAGTGAATTGTTCAGCCATGGAACAATAACACAATAAAAAGTTGTTAAAAAAAAAAAAAGGAAAAAAACAAATTCTCCTGGTTAAGACCTCCACAGATGAAAGACATCAAAGTGTCTTTGGGCAACAAACCCACTTTTGAACCTGAAAGAGATCATCGCCTGAAAGGTCACAGATTAAACGCACCCTCTTGATTGCCAAAATCAACATTCCTTCTTTCTCCCCACCCCAACGCTGCAAGAAGAGCTTCTATTATGGCTCTTCACCAAGGCATTTACTGCAATAGCAACAATCGGCTTATACCAAGAAAACTTCTAAAAACTGGATTTTGGAAAAAAAAAAAAATCAACTCCAAGACTCACCAATTGCTTATTTAATTAAAAAAGGATGAAAATTAGTCTGAATTCAGAAATTAAGCCCATTTTCCTCTCCTTCAACTGCTGTGTTAACTGTATTCTTTTCTTCTTTATTCTATATAAAATATAGTGTAAAGCATATGCAAGCCTATGGATTCTCTATTTGATATGAGTGATTTTGCCCAAGGCAGTGTCTCTTTACAAGTCCCATTTGCACTGCAATACCTAACTGCACTTTTACCAAATCTTATGAAAGCCTGAGGTGTTCAGGATATGTTAATATGAAAAGATTTACACTGAAAAAGGTGAATGAGAGCCCTGAGAGGGAGCAAGGGTTAAATTCTTGAGATCTTTGACTCTGTCTTTGAAGTTAAGCTCTTGCCTTACCATGACTGGAGCTGTGCAGAGGGTGGGTGGGCCAAGCAGCAAAGAGATATCAGAAAAGTAGATTAGATCTACATCGACTCAGACACAGGTTTTAACATACAAAAAATATTTTTTATACCATTACTATTTATTGGTTTCAATATTTCCCCCCAAACGAGAAATAATCAATGTAGGTGCATAGGTAGGTTTCATAGTCCTGTCAAGATGTGTTATGGTCTTAAATCGTAAGAATCAGTGGGATCAGTTTTTCAAGGAGAAGATAAAGCAGGTGCCTCTCCAAACTTACAAATACACAGCAGAATCAAAAGGCTGGAAGTGAAGAGCTAGATTAATTCAGGCTAGAAACATGTCCTTCATTTTAACCAGAAGATAATTAAAGAATCAAACAAGTTAACAAGGAAACTAATTTGGAAGCTAAATTTCATCATTGGAAGTTTGAGAAAAAACAAAACAAAGCTTTTTTTTTTCCCTATAAAAAAAAGCACATTAACTCAGGGAGCCCTTATGGCAATGCAGAGTGGCTAAATGAAAAATCCAGTTTCTCAGTTAATTGAGGTGGTGAAGCGCCTGTGACTGGGATTACGGGGGTCTTTGGCAGATCTGCGAACTGAACTCCCACATCCTAATTTTCTGTTTAATGCCTTACCTAGAGATTTTCTGTACTTTTCCCAAAATGCACAGAAAACACCTCATCCTCCCCCCTCCCTGAAAAAAGAAAGTTTGCTGGCTAATATCACTTCACAAGTAGGAAAAGTATAAGTGAGCTAGCAGACCAGAACAGCCATGATGTCTGCTTCATTTAATACTGAAACCCATAGTACTGGCGCTGCAAACGGGAGCCCGTGCCTGGTGTCTGCGTGTGCCACTTACTTGTGTTTAACAGCATAGGCACTGGTCCCACAGGAACAGAAACGGGGATCATGGTAAGATCTGGCCCCAACTGGATTTCCTTGCAATGACGTACAGAGCTGACGGAGATATTTCTGAGACTGGAAATTACAAGCCACAGGAATTAGAGGCTTTTAAAAACCCTGGTGAGAAGCAACATTTCTTAAGAACAATAGACTACAATGTTTTTATTTTCCTGTACTGCTTTGGATAATTAGGTTAATAAGTCATTTTGTTTGTCATTCATGCATATAATATGCATATTGATTTCTTATCATTAATTTTTAATTCAATAAGTGGATAAAAATCCCCTTCCTCCAGAAAATAAACATAATTATAAACGACTGATTAGTAGTACATAGCCAGCTCCAATGAAGAAATGTGCTGAAAGCAGATACCTTTTGAACTATGAATGTATATTTCCACTCTTTATGGAAATAAACATATTTCTGGTTTATTACATGTGGGAAAAAAAAAAAGCTTGTTCCTTCTCCTCCCCTCTACCACTTCCACTTGCTAATCTAGCTACTGAGTGGAGCCTCATCACAAGATGTCTGTATAAATCAAGAAAGTCTTCATTAACGTCTGGCATGCAGTTACGTTGTGGTTTCAACTACACTGAGCGCTCTTACTTGAAATGGGATGTTCTGTGTCCCTGTATCTGCATTTCATAACAGGTAACAAGTGCCCACCTCAAGTATGGATTGCCCCTATTGTCATTCCCTAGCAAGGTGGTCTACAGTCGCATGCCAACAAATTTTAGGCCATACTCCCTTCACTTCTGCACTACAAGAAAGCATGATATGCTGTCTGGCTGGTGTTGAAACACTCCGTTTTCTTTGAAAAGCAGTTAGAAACCCCTTGAGTTCATTTAGACACTACTGTTCGAAACAGAACTGCTATCACTTGAGGTCTGGCCAAAGCGGCCCAGCAGCTCGTGTGCACATTGCCTTTAGTTAGTGGTGCGGTGGTTACAGCACTTTATTTCCTACAAAGCCAACAGCTTCTGGATGCTTGCAGAGCTGAGATACAGATACCAAGTTACAGTCTCTCATGGATAATTTTTTTTGAAAGGTTTAAATCCAAAGATTTTCTTTGTGGAAGTTCTTTACATTTGTTACAAAGAGAAACACTGTGTTCTGCAAGGCTAATCCCATGAACTACCCTTTCAAACCACAGCTGTCATTCTCATTTCATGTTGTCTATTAGAAGAGAATATTTTGTCAACTACAAAAAAAGGAAAAAAAAGGCAACAGGGATCAGCAGACAAGCAGAAAATAAAATTGTGAAATTCTGAATTTACAAAGAACTAGTAAATTCATACTTTAAAAGCTCCCCCATGCTAACACAGCTTCGTGCAAATGACCTGCAGGCCCTGCAAAATTCACTCGTGCTGGAGCTGGTTCAGGAAGGCTGCTAGAAGAAACCCAGCACAAGCGCACGTGGGACCTTCAACTGAAGTGACCTGCTTGAAATTGCCAATTTACAGACATAATCTCCGTCGGCCAGAGGTTTTGTATGCAAGTGGATAACAAGGTATGAATACTTGGGCTGCGAATGCGCTCTCCTTCCTGCCACAAAATGACACAGAAAATACATTTCAGACATACCTTGGCAATTGGAAATAGAAATGCTGCATGCCAAATATCTAAGTAATTGCCAGACTAGTGCCTTATTGAGCACTGGCCTTCCCTACTGCAAGCATTTCCTAAATTGGCAGAATTACCCTGACTCTCCACAAGCTGAACCTGGGCTTCAAGCTCAGCTCTGCCAGGCTCATACCGAGCACAGCTCTGTGGAAGCAGAGACCAGTGGCTCAGGGCTGCTCCAGCACAGGTCAGCCGGAGCTCCCGCAGCAGTGGGATCTGCACTGCCCTCCCTCCAGACTAAGCCTCCAACTACCTTATAAAGAGGGAAGGGTGAGCGATGAGGATAACAGGCAGCAAAAACCAACCTCACGCTTTCTACCGTCTTCCAAGGTCTGGGGAATCTGCAGCTCCCCTGTTAGTAATATATTAAGCTAAATATATTAATAAGAAAAGGGCTTTACCTTAAGCCAAGGACCTTGCTTTAGTACAACCACTGAGGATTAAAGGTACCATAGGTCTCACTCCTTTTCCCTTTGGATTAAAGAGTACAAAGAAAACCAAGTCACATCAGAGAGATTTTTGCCATACAGCTGCTTGTTTAGAACAAGACCCATCTTATCCTTCTCCACCTACTAACCCCGTTCCTTATACTGGTGTTTTGGTTTCCATTTTCTATCCTCCCTATCTGCCAGCTCAAGTCATCTGGGCACCGGAAGACCTTGGGGAATTAGGCCCTTAGCCACCTGACAAATAGGTCAGTGTTTCCTCAGTCCCGAGGAAACACATCTGGGGAGCATTAGGCAGAAATGGAATTACTGCTGCTCTCGTGCAGGACCCCTTGTCTTCTCCTGAATGAAAGGACCACTCCATGGCTCTGCCCCTGCCTCCTGGCTGGTCCACGCAGGGATCAGAGGGTTCAGCCTTGATTTCAGTAACGAAGACCAGGGCAGGGACCAGGGGACAGCAAGTGACACGTTAGCTGTGCACGGTACTGCGGCAGCCAGGGAGGCTCTGCCAGGCTGCACGTTACGGCCGAGCACCGCCGCCCTGCGCGGCCAAGGAATCACTTCTCCTCCTCCTCCCTGCGATTTCTGGATTCCGCTTCCCAGCCTGCCTGATTAATACCGTGCCAGCCCTACAAGGCAGCCTTGTTCTTCTCCTGAGTTGTTGCACTTGGGTGCTTGTGAGCTTTTTCGGAGCGTGCCTGGATTAAGGGCACCTCATAATGCCCCGTTTCATTGCAGGAGGCCATCCCAGTGCTGCGCTACCCATGATGGGCAAGGAGGTTGAAAGAAAGTCTTCTCTAGCCAGGAGTCTTTTGCCCTTTCTGCCCTTCGCCATCAACAGCCCTGATCTCACCCTTCAGCACTGATGTCTTGTAAGCCAAATAAATCAATAAATACCAGATTAGTCCAGACAACTCCTCTAATTATTCTCTTTCTCCTCTTCTTTCATCTAGTTAATAGATCAGTTCTACACTCCACTTGGAGGAAAATAAAAAGATATCTTTAATTTTGGGAAGTTAGAGAGAACATCGAACTAGCATGTTCTACCTACCATTAAAGGCATTCATCACATTGTAGGACTGAATTTTACACTCTGTACAAAATAATGAATAACAGCTTAAGCACAGGAAGTCCTTTAATACCAAGGGAGCCTCTAATAATTTCACCATTTTACTTACTGCCTTCTGATTTTGTTTTTTAGTAATATTTATAAGTTATCTAGGAACAAAACATCAGTTGTTTTGCTTTTAAATTACTAAGAAGTCATATTCTGGGGAAATGCAATATTGATTAACAGTGTTTTGTTTTCCAAATGAAATCTGAGCTTATAAATATTGTGGTTCGTACTGTCTCACAGAGTGATTCCTCTGCTATGGTCTGCCACTCTAATGTAGCTCTTTTAGTCTAATGGCATTTTCTGTGAATAATCAGCTTCCCCTAGTCGGTCTGAAGACCCAAAGCCCCAGAGGCTGCCCCAGAGAAGTGGATGAGGGCAAAACATCAGATTTCCTCCCACTGAAAAACAGATCTGAATGCAAAGCAATGAATAATGCAAAGCACATATACAGTATATGGAGCTGATGATGACCAAAAAGACAATCCATTTGAAGCCAGAGCTCTCTAAATATTTGCAGTTAACTTGCTTTGATCATGTAATTGTTTAAGAGAAACTTTTAAAAGAAAGCACCATTTTTTCCTTGGCAGCCCAACTCAGACATATGAATCCAGCACATGGGACAACAATTAGCAAACAGAGTCACCATTATCCTTTGCAATCATTTCCAAACAAATGGAGAAGGAAGGCTGCTGAGCCATATGGTACATATATTATAAGGTAACCTGTTCCATTCTGTAGACTTGCTCTTGCTGCTTTTGACACAGCTACAGGAAATAAAAAGCTCCAGGAATGCGGAGCGGGAAGGCATATTCCCGGCAGGCTTTGCAAGCCCAGAGCCTGGAATCCTTGAGTGGAAACAGACTTTGCAAAGCAAAGAGAGGGGCTGCTCAGAGCAACTGCTCTCTGTGACTCTGCCTGTGTCTTGGGGGAAGGAGAAGGGAAAGAGGAAGAAAGGGAAAAATCTATCCAATATGCCTTTCAATCTGAATATGCTGAAGAAGTTAGCAAAAAACACCTTACATCTCTGGTCATAAATACAGCTTTCCACCACCACCAAAAAAAAAGAATCTTAGTTTTGTTAATTTTGATTAATAAAAAATACATTTCCATAAAGCAACAATAGCCTGTACATGACATTATGTTATTGGGTCATTTGTCATTTGTATATATTGATCATACCATCAAGCTTTCCAAAAATGACCGCAGTGCCAAAGTTCAGATTCTTTATATGGCCACAGCAAAGAATTTAGGCTTGCAAAAACAGAGATACTTTGCTGATTTATTTAAACACCTAAGCAAGCACATCCACCTAGTCAAGCTGGTTCAACAAGCTAAATGAAAACAATTTGTCATTACTGTTGTACACCAAAAGCCAACCTCTGCTGCTCATTCCTGGGGGAAATGAGCCTGGAGTATGTCAAGACAGACAAAAAACCAGGAAGTTTAGCTACCTAAGTGTGAAGGAGGACATTGGGGAGCTTTCCTTGGGAAAGACACAAAAGAAATGACTTTAAAAGGAACTTTATACAAACCGAAATTGTTTCCCCCTTCTGCATTGCCAAGGGGAAAATGGGAAGGAGCCCACTGCTAAGCTCCATGGAAAGGAGAAAAGCTAAGACAGTAGAGAGGAGGCAAATGGAGCAGCGATGAGAGATGCTAAGGAACAGAAAAGGAAACGGAAGGAAAATCAGGCATACAAGCAAAAGTGAATTCTGTTGTGTGCAGCTACTTGAAGGTAAAAACAGGAGAACGAGGTGGGAAATAGCTTGAAAGTAAATTAGTGGGTTCAAGATGGTGAAAAGGTAAAGAACTCAGAATAGAAGATCATGGTGATGACTCTGGCAGCGAAATCTTAAGTAGACTAGAATGGGGCAGAAGGCAGTCAGGAGGAAGGCGAGAGCTGTCAAGGAGATGACAGGGATGAAGTAACAGCACAGAAAAATTAAAGAGAGTAAGTCTGCAGAAACCCATAACACTGGCCAGATTCGAATCCACTTTCCTGGAATGTATCCTTTGGCTTCTGCGGCTAATGTGGATCTATGTCAGGGCAATGGACATTACTCTTTAGCAATGCTTAGATTTATGTTTTGTGCTTTTTTTTGTTGTTTTTGTTTTTTATAAAAGAAAGAATCCCTTTTTGGCTGTGCTTCTACACGTTGTGAAAATGGCAGCAAAGACCTGGAAAAGTGCGTATTTTTTTTTCACTTAGTGGAAAAATTTCCAGTAGGACAGACGTGTACAAGTTGACTGTTTGTTCAGAGGAATGAAGTGTCACCTGCTTTACAACAAAATCTCAGACTGCAAAAAGGTGAAATTTCTCTTGCTGGAAGCCAAGGAATGCTAGTGATAACTAGCATTTTATTTTTGCATCCATACCCAGAGTTAGTAGGTCAGAACAGCTGCTGCTGTTGCTCGTATTTCTTCTCTTATTTTAGCCACTGTGGTTCTAGAGGTGCCAAATCAGCTTTTCTGGCTAAAAAAATCTAAGCCTGCAAGAAGCAGAAGCTATAAAACCTTACAGCTAATGATGGGTGTCTTGGGTCTGATCCTACAACCACACATGTAGGTAATTTTACTTACGCAGTGAATCCCACTTACTTTTCTGGGATTGTTTCTGTTAGTAAAATGCCTCCTGTACATAGGGCTTCAGAAGCCTGGACCCATTCCTCACTTTTTCTGCCATGTGCTGGCAACGCTTTCCTATGGGAGATGCTTTAAAAAGATCATAGGCAGGAGCTTGAAGTCGGGGGGGGAGTAATTAACAGATCCAAAGCGCAACTGGTCCAAAGGTCCAACGCAACCATCGGGACGGCAGGGTTTGCTCTGTAGCTAAAGTCAGTGGCTCTTGTAGGAGATCCATAGGCGATCCATAGACGGAGAGCCCTCTTCAAGGTTTGCTCAGCCCTTTCCCTCCTCCTCGCATATGAATAGGCCTATTCACGTCAATGGAGCTTTTGTGCTCCGCGGCTCTGGAAAGCCGTCTGTCTGTCGGAGCGGCCGCCCGCCGCTCCAGGTAGCAAATGTGCGTAGGATCGCAAGGGCTGGGCTTGGCCGGCCGGCAGCGCTACTCCGGATGGCTTCAGCACAAAATGAAGTGATTCAGTGCTGATCGCTGGAGAATTGAGAGCGCAAAATCAGAATGAACAGTCACAGCACGTAGCTGGGTAATTTTAACATGTCAAAAAAAGAAAAAAAGCCTCAAAAACAGAGAAGGATTGATCTTCCCTCGCCTCAACCAAGGTTCAGGAGGAGCGGTGGAACTGGAAGAAAGTTCACAATTTCTAATGGTTAATGTCAAGAAAGAAAATCAATGCAAGGAAGCCTGTCATTAAAGATTCAGTGGGGTCTCCAGCAACTCAAAGAAAAAAAAAACTCCATAAAACTAAGTGCTCACTCTCAGATATAGTATAAATTTAAAGATCCAACTCTTGCCTCCATATATACTTAAATTCCACAATCTCAGTATCACTTATGAACAGAATCTGATGAAATACTCCTTAGCCTCTGAAAAATCACTTCGAAAGTTATCACAACTCCTGCAATGGAACCAACGGCACCTGTAACTTCACATCATTTTTTCATCTAATGACTTGCTCCTCATAAGCTGCTGCTCTTTCCCATCTAGTTAAATTTATTCTTCACACTTCAAAGCCACGAATAAACTGCCTCTTCTCTGTCCATCATTGCTTCAATTCATATTGTCCCTTTCTGGTCCCATCACTTCTGGCAGCCTCTCCCTAATGTTTGTCATTTCCCGAAGGCCAGCCGGGGGATTGGAGCCATTTCCCTTGCTCCTCCCAAATCCTGGGAGTTTTCCATGAGGACAGGCCCTCTCTGACACACCTGCCACAAAAGTAGGTGTAGAGGGAGCTAAAGAAAAATTAAAAAAAAAAGTTAACATAGCACTGTCAATACTTAACAATTCAATTTATATGCTGAAATAACCTTTTTTCCCCCCTTCTAATCTTTTTGTCTGCTATCCGGTGGTTTCCTTTTTGCCTGTGTATTCCTAATATACTACTAGCCTTACCAGAGACAAATATTAAAAGCACATTTTGAAATTACTTCAGTTCTCAAGCTATTCCTTTACACAGGAATATTTTCTCCTATTATATGATTGTCCTGAAAGGAAAAGCATTAAAGTCCCATGAAGCATAAAAATTGGTATCTTCATGGAAATAGCAAACATACGAAAGACACATGGTTTCTTACTAGATCTTAGCTTGATGATCTCTTATGCGACTAGAACTTCCCAATACCAAAAGGTATCTGCTGTTCCAGTAAAACAAATACATTTTGTATTTGCAGTTGGATTTTAGTGGAGCAGAATTAAGTTGCTTCCAGCGGGTCCTTGCAAGGACCCGTCAGAACTTTCCTCTGAAAGGAATCTAGAGATATTTGGGAAAGAGCAATAGCTTTAACAAATGGAGGCCTGTGAAAGCTGAACCTACTCATAGCCTAAGGTTGAAGGACAGAGTGTAATGTGGCTTAAAACCAAAGCATTTTGAGCAGTTTCACAACTCGCTGTGCAAAATGATTCAGAAAAGCAATGATTCCTTCACAAATTGTGCAGAAGCACAAAGCACACGAGCGCCAAGGAACCCCTCTCGGGGGAAAGCCCGTCCTTCCTCGCACGCGTCTCGGGCGGGTGGAGCAGCCAATGCTACGTGCGCAAAGTGCAACGCGAAAAATCAGGCAAACCAAACACTGCAGAAAATTTAACATAGACCTCGTAGAGACATATTTTGCCTGAAGTGGCTGCCTTCGAGTTTACTCCCTCCCACTGGCTCAAGAACATCCATATTTCCTATGGAGAGGCCAGGAGCAGCTCACAGGTTACACACAAAGAAGCGCGAGTGCCACTGGCTTTTCCGCATGCTACTGCGGGCCTGTTTCCACCCGAGTGAGGAAAAAACAACCTGCTGCTGACATACTGCAGAATAGCTGGTAAAAAATTATTGCTTTCCACCAGAACTTGCTTTTCAAATACTTCATTGATATTCTCAGCATATGAATTAAGCTCCTAAGATGCTTTAAAAAAATTGGGGGGAAAATGGACATTTATAAAGAATATATATGTATTTTTTATATAAGAAAGGAAGATTCTTCTTTCCCATAAGGCCAGGCAGGTCAGCTCCAGCTATCCCCACATAACCTGCCTGAACTTGCTCGCTGGGGTCGCGGCGCCGCGAGCCAGAGCTGCACTTAGCCCACTGTGTAAATTTTGGGAAGAACAAACCTTCGTTACAGAGCTCAAAAAGATCCTTGTGCTCTCCGAAGGAAAGGTATAAAGGGGTGCTTGTTAATGCTGGTCAACACAGCCCGCTTTCTGGAAAAAGAGGGGGATCTTGGGAAGAAGCTGTGACTCTCATAGCTAGCAAGGAGGATTTTCTCCAAGAGAAAAAATAGCCAACTAGAGTTTAAAAAACACACACACACACTATGTGCTTTGTACATGTTTAGAGTTGTATGACACGTTCCTACGGGAGAGGACTTCTGCAGGAAAAATTTAGCAGCTCCCTAAGTAACGCTCCCATGTAGCGCTTTCAGCTCTGCAGCATATTTTTCCTTTTAAATAGAAAATTTATTCTTTTCAGGACTCAGCATGCACAGTATTTCTGTTCCCAAATCCTGCTCAGTGACTAATGACATCTCATGCCATCTGCGAGCCCTGTCTAGTCCGAATCCTAAAAAATGCCTTCCCCCGGTGTCATTCCGGGCTGAGAGGCGCAGGGGGCTCCCATGGACACGTGTGCAGGGAGGAGAGGACAGAGAAGCCTTTCACGTTGGCCCTAAAAGATTAGGGAGCAGAGCCACGAGGCTCCTGGCACCATCCACACCGACCACTGCGTCCCAGGCTCGCGCCACGTCCCGGTCGGACCCGTTTTGTCCCTGCGACAGCGACGCTGCTCCTTGGGCTTTGCGCGCCTGTAGAGGGGGCCCGAGAATTTAGCAGGCAGTGACTCTCTAATCCCAATGAACAGTGTGGGTTAGGAGACCTGCACCCCGGGCAATGCTTCAAACAGGTACCAAACCACCAGGAGCACAAGGCACCTCGGTGGTTTGATGAACCATTGCCCTATTTAAGGCAATACTCAGCTTGCTGGTCACATTTTTACTCACCTACCTCACCAGCCATTTCCAGGGAATCTTCAAAAAATCCTCACTCTGCTCGTCATCAAGCATTTAGACTTTTTTGCTTCAGTTTTTGTGGTGAGCACATCAAGAAATCCTCAATGGTCATCGCAGTTTTCAAAGAACTTTGTCAAAAGTTAAATGCAATATAACTTTTCCAAAACAGTGTGGAAAAAGAAAAGAGAAATCATGATCCATCTGTAAATTCTCTATGCACCACAGTCATTTATTACTTCATACTGAAATTTGAAATATGAGAACAAAGCAGAGGCTAAGCCAAATAAAAAGCCACACCAGAAAGGAACATCTGCAAAATTCTATGAAAAAAATCCACAAATGTTATGAATTAAACCTTTTTTGGCTTTCCTTTGCAGCTGCACAACTTCACACTCAGCAAGAGAGGAAGGACTATCTAAATATTTCCTATTCAATATTACAAAGCAGAAGCCCCTACCACTTACTGGAAATATTAGAGGTCTGTGTGCCGGCATATTTAAGAAAGTGTAACAGCTAAGATAAAGAATAAAGAAGGAATGGCAAAATTCAGTCTAAAGTAATTGCAACTTTCAGCTTTAACATAGTTTTTGCTATGGCTAATACATAGTGAGGACCAGGGAGAGGGCTGATCTATCTCATACTGAAATGGCACACAAATCTTGGCAAAAAGGTTTATTGGAAAACACCAACTATGGAAATTGGAAGTGTTCATACAACGGGGCAAGTTTCACTGACTTTTAACTTTGGAAAAAGAGTCAAATGGAACGGCCAAAAATAGTAGCGCATACCTTTTCAAGCACTTCACATTTTGATATTTCTAACTGTTGTTAGAAAATGGAACAACAGATTCAAATGAAAAAAAATCAAATGCTTATAAACAAGCCACTTATATTGAGCTGTAAACTTTGAGGCAGTTGACTTATGGGCCTTTTACAGAATTTAAGCTCCCTGTTTAGGAAAAAAACTTTCAAGAAGGGGAGGAACGCCCCAGATCACCAGCTTCACAAGTGGAACCGACTGCCTGCAGCAAGTGGCATGTGCCATGAGGTGCATGCAAGGACTGGGGTGCAGAATAAGGGCACAAAGGAGATGTCATAGGACAAAGCACATCCCAGGGTGATTTTCCTCAGAATAGTTGTTTGATTTTGATAAATATTAACTTGAAATTTTTCTGACGCAATGTATTACCTACTTTTGACTGTAAGATTTGGCAAGAAGGTACTGGGTAATGCATATGTGCCCACTCTCTACCCAAAAGTCTGAACAGAAATGCATCTCTGAAACCTCTCGCCGCTGATGGAGGAGGAAGAGTTGCCCATGTAAACTCCACACTAAGGGGGACCTCACACTTCATGAGTGTCATGGCTTTTCCCTCATGCCCTTAGTCTAAAAATGAAACTGTGCTTCTGCTTTTCCCTCCTTACACATTGCTTCAGGGCCCTTTCTCGAAGAAAACACCTTGACTACAACAACAAGCAAAAATGAAAGATCTAGCTGAAATCTTTCTAGGTAGCTGCACAATCCAAGTTATGCTTTCCAATAGTGCAATATAACTGTTGATGTCATGGAGCCATCATGGAGATATGAGCAAACAGCATTTCCAAACAGTGTATCACTTTCCCAGAACGCTAAAGCTGCTGGTGTTTCCAGACATGACAAGCAACAGGAGGGGAACACCACAACTATCAGATAAACTCTGCACAAAGTGAGCAGTGTGAGTCTGTGTTCACACATTTTATTACTGTATTTAATGGCAATGGTGAAGGAATGGAGTTGCATTTGGGTTTATGCTTTTGATAAAAATAGATCTGTTTTCAGCCAAAGGCTGAATAATAAGTTTATAAGGATTGTGCTTTTACCAACACTAGAGGCACATATCTTTTCTTGAAAAATTAAGCCATTGAAAGATTAATACACACATCAAGTGCAAAGGCTTTCAGGATCAAAATAATTACATACAGAGTGTAACAAGTATTTTTTGCAACATATTAAAATCACACATAGAAAAGAGCTGCCCAAGAGGAGTCAACTTGGACTGTATCACGTCCTTTTCCTGAAGGATGGGTGAGAAGGTTCCTAAGTGGCTGTCAACACAAAACCGCTCAAACCCTCCGTTTGCTACCTCAGATTTATTGTTTCTACAAAGCTAAGCTCCCTGAGACCCAAGCGGCACCACAGCTCTGTGGCAGGTAGCCCACTGGAGGAATGGAAGCGCTACCTGGAAAGGACAGCTGTATTCAAACCCGTTTTAAAGCTGCAGACAGTAGTGACCCCTCTGTCACCAGCTGTTAGCTGCACCTTGCTTTACCATTCAGTGACCTAATTCCTTTGGTTCCTTTGGCTTTTAGAATATTTTGCCTTTTAAAAAAGTAAACTGAACTGAACTAGTAGAGAACATAAACAATCAAAAAACTATTTCCGAATATTTTTGACTTCTCATAAGAAGAGCTTTCAAGTACTGGCTGCATTATTATAATATTATATACTGGCTCCAGCTGTGGTGCTTTCTTATACTTTCTACTGCATGAGAACAACAAATATGATAACCTTTCTCAGAGAGAAACATCTACTGTCTGACAGGCTTTGGTCCTGTGTCAATATCTGCCAGCCTTATGCTGTTACTTCCATTTCTTTATAGCCTCAAGATTAACCAGCCTGAGCAACATTTAAATCTGGGTAAGACAAGAGAAATCTCCCCCCTCAGATGTTTGCCAGCTGAGACTCTGACCATTATATATAGCCTTGCAGTCTCATGATATTAAATTTTTCCTAAAATCCTGGAGGAAAATGCAATGCTACCAAGACAAAAAAAAAACGTATATAGACTGCCCAAGCTGTAAGGTTCACATTAATTTTCACAAGTGGGGACATCCTTTAGCTGGCTCAAGGCTTACGTGCTTTGTGGTCAGGGGAAAGAGAATCGCTGTCTGTATTTGCAGTGCAACTTGGCACCAAAGTAGCCAATAAATTTTGCCTGTGGCTGCTATCCAAAATAAACAGAACTTTTATCTCTACTTGAAACTTTTACTAAAACAACGAATATCCCTGCTAGAATTTCCTTCTGTCCTGAGCTAAAATAGGAATATAGAGAGGGATCATTTGGGTAATTAGCTCCACCTGAATCCCAGGACAGAAGCAAATTTGTGCACAGGGTAATGTGTTAAGGTGGAGGAAGGATCAGATCTTGGGCTCCCCTGCTCACCCTCTAAACTCTGCAATCTCCAGAGGAAACCTGACTCAGCTCCAGTTCTCCCGGGAACACTGCTCTTGCATGGCTCCTTTTCTTCCATTCACGGCAAACCTCCTATTTAAAGTCATAATCTCTCTTGGAATCTGGTTTCGTATTTTTAAGTCAGAAAAATACTAGCTTATTCTTCTACTTATTCCACAATTCAAAATAAAATTTTCCAGATGCTATCGGGTACACTTAGCACCCCATTGAAGGGACTGGGGTCAAACTTCCAAGTATTTAACTCTTAGTTTACAGCTTAGAGTCTTCTGTGTGTAGAAAGCACATTCACTCGCACTTGGACCCTGGATATTTGACACTGCTAATACACTATTCACTGTTTCCAACCACATGTGGATAGGATCCAGTATTTCCCCGACACATGAATTTTATTTTATTTGAATACTCTCATAGTAGCTGGCAGCATTTTTCAACAAAGGATCTCACTCAGGGCCATATATTTGTTGAACAGGCTTTCCAAATAATTCTTCACGAGCCTGTCCTATAATACTATGTACTGATAACATACATGCCAGCAAAGATATGTCACTAACAGAAGTATTTCAAGCTGAGAAATTGCCTGCTGTTCAAAAAGAACCCTGTTTTATCCAGCAAGCCACCTTAGAACAGCTTATCTACTTTGACCAAGAGAGCAATAAAGCTGAAATAAATAGTATCATGCCTTGAAAATGAAGTAAAAGCAAACTGCCCGGTTTGCAGATGGTCAGGAGAAAGATTTTTGGGAAAGCCAACTATAATTTCTTGGCCTCTCTTCCTTTAGCAAAACAAAAGCAGACGTTTTGAGCGCAGGCAGGCACTTGATTTGCTCACAAGGTACGTTCTCCTGGCAGGACAGAGCTCACCAGCATCTGCTCCCTTTCACATGACACTAAAGCAGCAGGAGGTCTGTCCAGCAGCTTGCCAAGCCACAGCATCCAGGAAAGCAGCGCTGAAAGTGCTCCCTAGGTCCATTGCTTTTGTCAGGTAGCTCCTTCCTTCATCACCCAGCTCATTTGGAAGGACAGGAAAGTTTATAAAAATCTCTCTTTTTTTTAAAAAAAAGCTCCAGTGTGCTTACTGCTACGTCTATCATTAGCAATTTTCATCCACCTGTACAAAAATTAGTTTTGTTCTAGCTATAACCCACAACAGCAAAGCAGTTTCTGCACAAAATCTTTAACTGGTAGAGGGCTCCAATGCTTTGGCTAAAAAGCAGCTTAGGTGGAGTGTTGGCAGCAGGTCAAGGGAGCTGAGTGTGGGGCATATCCAACATCACCCGGAGTGCTGCGTCCACTGCTGGGCTCCCCAGCACACGAGGGACATGGAGCTGCTGGAGCGCGCCCAGCCCAGGGCTACAAAGATCATGAGGGGACTGCAGCATCTCTCCTACGGAGAGAGGCTGAGAGAGCAGGGCCTGCTTAGCCTAAAGAAGTCTGATTACAGTCATTTTATCAAGGTGCATCAATACCTTAAGGGAAGGGGTCAAGAGGATGCGGCCAGACTCTTAAGTGGTGGCCAGCAACAGGACAAGAGTTTTATGGGCAACCTGCTTGTTTTTTTTTCTAGGTAACAACTAAGGAATACCTAACACCACTGTCAGGATCTGATCCTGACAGTTTCTTAGACAACTTTAGCATGAAACAGTCTATGAAGAGAGGTTTTTGTCCCACAGCTAAATGTACATGAAAGAATTCCATCTCTTTCATCATCCATTCCTGTGTTCAACATACTCAGGAATTACCTCTGAATGTCACACATGGATATATAGAAACAACAAAGAGCACTGGCTCAGTTCCTCCTCTTTTGTGCAGAACATACAACTTCTGTTGTCCTTTTTCCTTTTTGTTATGGTATTGCCAATACTGAATGAAAGAGCTTACTAATATATAAAAAGATTTGGATGGAAACACAATATCTACATTTTTGTAGTTTGTCATTTCTAAAAACCCCCAAACCCCATGCTTAGCCTTCTTAAATTGAAGTCTTCAGTTGTGCCCGAACCACAAAAACATGCCTACGCTATCATCCAGATCCCAGCAATTACAGTTTGTTTCTATGATCTTAACTCTATAAAATCTCCAAACAGTTATTTTGGACAAAACATATTTCTGTGTTGTTATTAAACCTTTTTCAATGGCCTTCTATGGATTGTGTTATTTCACACAAACAGGTTGGTCTTTCAGAGAAGGTTAGAGAGCAAGTATCTGAAAAGCTTGGTAGTCCCTCATTAGCTCTGTTTTGAACAGTACATTGGTAAGGGATTGTCTTCAATGTTTCTTCCATCTCTGGTAATTATTTGTGGCACAAACTTAGTTCTGTTTCTTCTTAAGTTTGCATCTACATACCCACTTTTTGCCCTGAGGGAACCCATTGTCTCAATAAAGACAGATATCCTTAAAGAGGGAGATTTCTTCTCAGTAAGCAAATAAGATCTGCATTTGATAGGCCTGTTGCCAGAAACAGGGTAAGATTTCAGTTTCTTAGTCATGGCAGTGATCTTCTAGAGGAAACGTGCATTTTTCTTCAATAAGCATTCTGGTGTTATCCTTGCTTGCTCAAGGACATGCATGCATAAACATGAAGATCAATGAGCAAACTTAGGATAAATATTAAGTTTTTTTTTTTTTTAATGCAGAGTAATATCAAAAGCTCTTTAATTTTTATTTTCTTTTCACAGAATTTACCTGCAATCACCTGCTCATATTTCTTTCTAATCATATTATAAACTTGGGCTTAGTACCATAAAACAGTCTTGAATTAGGCATCCAAATCTAGAAGTACAGGGTTTATAAATAGCAGAAAATAGAAGAAAATATTTAGAAATAAAGGGTGCAGACTTCATGAGTGACCCTGGACCGTTAGTGTGTTTAACTCCATTGTTGGCAAGCCTATCAAATCGAGATGAATACTGCACTGACCTATTCAAGTGTGGTACCAGACCACCATACAGCAGAGGAAGCACAACACAATACTTGCATCAGATACTCAAATACTTTTTACTTTTTAAGGGAGAAACACCTGCCTTTGCTTTTTAAAAACAAGCTTAAGTGAATAAATTAAACAATAGAAATTTTCAGATGAGTTCTTCTCAGCCTTTGACACACTATTTCCCTCATCTGATATGGCTTTAAGCAGAAGCCCTCTTTGCTCCGTACTAAAAAAATGTCTGCATAACCTATAAGCCACAGGCATCCAGGACTGCGCGAAGGAATAAGCAGTACCTGGTTAAGATGGAAAACAAACCGTTTATGAAAGGAATGATGAAGTTTTTCATGCTGCACAGTTTATTCAACTGTAAAAATATTAGTTGGGGTATTACCGAGCTAACGCTCAGAGCTCTTTTGGCCTCTGACCAGGATAAATGGTCCAAGCAGGAGCCGACTGCAGATCGGTCACATCTCCAGGAGGCATAAGGGAAAGAAGTGCGATTCAAGAGGGAGAAGCATGCGGGCCGAGAGGTTAATCCAGCACTTCCCGAGTTATATTTCTATGTCCCGCTCCTTAGTGAACTTCTTTGCACTGTCTCGACTAGTCTGGATGCACTGTGTCAAGGGACACCGCCACCATTTACAGCTGCAAATGTTATCATGTCCCTCCTGACTACCTCTCACGCCCCCTTCATCAGGATGTGCCTTCATTTGAGAAGGAGGGATGTAACTGGTAAGACAAAAGGACAGCCAGCCACAGTGCTCCAGTATATTGCCCCATCTTTTCACTGAAGAAATTTCAGATAAAATGGGAATGAGTTTCTTCAGATATTTTGACAGACTGGATAGAGCCCTGTGTTCTAGGATATTCCTTCATGCATTAACTTTTTGCCCTGCTCGTGTCTGGCTGAAAACCTTTGTCACTACAAAGCTAATACTTTGCCACAATTAGCATAAATAATGCCTAAGTAAATATTTAAAAATACCTTAAAAAAATTATACCCTAAAAATAAAAGAAAGTTGATACGTCCCAAAACCTATGTGGATTTCTTCTGTTGATGGATAGACTACAAATAGAATTGTAGTTCCTTCTGAGAAGTACAAAGGAAAGGGCTTCGAAAGGAATGTCATTATTGATTCCTGCTGTTTGTTTGAAGCCTCTTCTTCCACATAACTGTGCATCTAGTTGGTATTATTCAGAAAGCTCATTTGAGAGGCCCAAATGAAAATTTGTTTGCATTAAATGTCTCCACCAAATAGAAGCACACAATATTTCTGCTTAGTAAAGCACCTTAGGCATTAAATTATTGGTTGCTAAATATTAAACGTGAAAAAGGAAGTGGTCCTTTACATATAGCTAAGGTTACTTACTGAAAATTGTGCGTTTGAAAGGTGTAGTTCTATATTTATTCTAATTCAAATCCACTAAACCACAAACAAATGGTTTTCTTGGGTCTGGTTTCTAGAAAAAAAGAAAAAGCATTAAAGCTTGCAATTACAGGAGTTTGTACCATGTGCTACAACACATATATGCACACCACCTTTCAAAGGCAGTCAGAGCAACTACAGGAATATGCACACGCCTGAAGTAGATCAGCATTCTTGAGGCTTAATTTATTTCAAAATAACTATTCTTGCTGAAAAATATTGTTTAGGCTGGTGAGGAATTGAGACAAAATTTATGATGTGGCAAGAGCTGATTCTTAGACACTTGGGCCCACCAAATAAACCAAAATTAGAGAGATATACAGAGAATCCCTGGGGCTCCCATCGACAGGGTTCTCAACACACAGCAAGAGGGAACCTTTGCATTAACTCATTTGATTTGGACCCAGTCTTTGGAAAAAATAACTTCTCAGTTTCTCCACAGATTCTAGATTTTTTTTTTTTTAATATCATTTAATAAGTTTGTTTCTCTATACCTGAATACATGTCCTTGAAAAGCTATTTCACCAAGTTCACCAGTAACATCAGTCAAACCACGTAAAATTTAAAACAAGCAATGGCAGCTGCTTGCCACTATTTTGTTAGCTTGGAAAGCTCAGAGAAAAAGCCAGCAGCATAGAAACCAGGTCCACGGGGAATATCAAATGTCTGTTTGAATAAATCAGGGGAACAGTCTCAACGACACAAAATGGCAGCAAAATAATCCCATCACGCCTCAGAAGAGTTGGATGCTTGGCTGATGTTGGAACCACCAGAAAAAGCTTTCTCTGTATCTATTAATCTACCTTGTGCATGAACACCAGAAAAAAATACTCAGAGAGAAGTTATTGATTATTGTCACTTTTTTTTTTTTTTTTTTTAAGTAAAAAAGTAAAATGTTTCTAGATCCACGCAAATCTTAGAGATAAAGCATAGAAAATATTTTCATGGCTAGGAACACTGTGGTTTTTTTAATAAATAAATGTGATTGAATATTTACCAAGTATACACACACAGGGATTGAATATACAGCGAAGAGTTAAACCCAGAATGTTCCCTATTTTGGCTATTTAGTCTGACTGATATTTTTTCTTCTCTGTCAGTTAATCTGTTCTCTATCTAATACACAATTACTTCAGTCTGACATACCTTTGGGGTACCTATTTATATTTGGATTTACTTAAAAAATAACCTAAGAAAAATAGCAGGCTCAGAAAAAAGTTAGTAGACTCTCTTATTTCAGAATACACAATTCTTGAAGTTCATTGAAGGATTAGAAAGGCATACTTTCATTACTTCTGACATACTGTATTATCTTGAATAATTGCATGTTTAGTGCTCAAATTTATTTTTCTAAAGTTTCTTTGGTTCAAAGTTCTTTACCTTCAGTTAGCTCATGAGTAGATCCCACAGAGATTCCACCATAAAGCCTGATGCTATTTGCATTCTCTGGAACCAAACTTTTAGGATCTGGCATATTAGCAACCACATTCAAAAACTGGAGTGAATAAAAGAATTTTGATCAACTGGGAAAACCCAGCATTTCAACACCTAAATTGTTCCATCCTGATATAGGTCTCTGGAAAATAGCTTCAGAAGGGAAAATTCTGAAGAAATTCAACATACAAATATTAGTATTTTCATACTATTTTTGTCAAGCTGAATGTTTTAGTTCAGCTTGTAAAATATTTTGGTGATAAAATGATTATTAAACTATAATTAAATATTCTACCACTATATCTACAGTAGTACTGCAGTTCAAGACCTTGCAA
>VZSV01000054.1:2455004-2498222 GCA_013398735.1 Nothocercus julius
ATCCCATCTTCCAAAGAACCACTGAACTACATCTCTTGGTTCAGTGGGAGAGCATTTCTGTAGATCAAGCGGAGAAAATAGTCATTAAAAAAAATAATACAAAAAGCTAACATCTATACATACCAGGTACTTTGCTTTTATCTAATTAAAAAAATAGATATAACATTAGCATACAAGAGATCACATCAATAATGACAGCAACACAACACAAAGCGCTAACTAGTTTCAAGCCACTCCAGCAAAATAATGAAATATAGACAACCAGTGCTTCAAGCCATGCATTACTGGACAGTCTACTTGTGCCATTCACACTTAGTATGAGGTGCTGTTTTACAACTAATGATATTAATATCCGGAGAAAATTTGTGACCTCACCACCTTAAAGCTAAAGAAGGTAAGTGGTCTTTAAGAGAAGGCTGTTAGGGTTCAGTGGTTAAACTCTAAAATAATATTTAAGAAAAATGGCACTGGAATGCTAACCTTGCTACTTCCCCGCTATGTGGCCTGGATTCATTTGTTCTCTACACTACTTTTTGACCTTTTTTTTTTTTTTAAGTAACAATTTCCCAGTACAGAAGTTGTTTCTCACTGGTGTCTATCTCATGTAGGTATCTTGAAGCTTCTGTCTTTTATGCCAGCCACAGCCAGGATAAGGAATTCAAAGTAAGGATTCACCCAGCAGCATAAAATAATGCTGGTATATCTCTTATGATCCTTTGTGCAATTTTAGAGTGAATAATAATTTTGAAATGTTAAGCTAAAAGACATGAAAAAACTATATTGAAGGAGGGAAAAAAGATAACCACAAACATAAGGTTATTCACACCAGCAGTTTCTTGTGTTAAATAAATTATTCAGTGAAGTTGACAACTAAATATAATGCTAAACAGAAGCAAGTATAACACATCCTAAGCAATTATGCATCCCATAAAATGTTTGGCTGAAAAGGCATTTAAGATTTAATTGTACTTTTCCTCAAAACTGTGTGGGAGACCAGCTTTGACTTCCAAGCTAATGGAGGTTTTTACTTCTGGCACCAAGAAATACATACTTGAAGGTCTTTTATGGTCCCAGGTATTAGGGCAGACAAAACCCAGACAAAAATCCACTCAGGAAACACTGGCCCTCCAAATACTTAGGCTTGTGCATGAATTCAGCTTAAGCCACTTTCAGTGCATCAGTAGAACAGAACACTGAGAAAGGCTTCATCTTATTAGTGGACCCCAGTATCTACTTCAGAGTTAGTGATCACTGGAAAGACAGCAAGTGGGTTTGTACTGCATCTAGAAAGCAGCAGTGAACTTCAAGGCAATATAGGAATTATTCTAAAAAAATGCAGCCCCCTAAAGGAAAAATATCCATGCTGGAGAAGGCAGCAGGAGCAGCTGTGTGGCTGGCAGAGCATCTCCTCCCAGCCCCAGGCCTCCTGCCAAGGGCACATGGGGAGGAGTTGCCCAGCACTGGAATCCTACCCAGCATCTTTCCTCTACCTCCGCATATACGGAGCCTCCCGGAGCAGCCCGACAGCCAGCAGCATTCAGAGCTCCGACAACCTGATCTGCAGCTTCTGGTTTCCCTCACATACAAGTAAATAGGAATTCACTGTTACACAAGCATCTAAAAAACCCTATGTTTAATATACATATAATGCACTAACTTTTTGACAATTAACTTGAAGAGATGAAGCATTTGTTGCTATAAGTACAATTGCTCAAGTAACCAAATGAAGCGTCCTCTATCTGTGATTTTCATTTCTTTGAACACAAATGCTCTTCCTTCTAGGGGAAGGTCGCAAGGAGGTCAAATACACTTTGCCTCTCCCATCAACAATTGATGTTTTCTTTTCCCTAAAGGCAAACATTAGCATTTGAACACCACTGCGTTATTTTTCTAAACAATATTACTATTTAGCTCCTCAGAAAAAGGCACCAAACTTGCTTTCCAAGCATTTGGGGAGGAAAAAATCCAAATCTAGTTGCTGAAAGTGGTCACCGTTCAACTTCATTACAAACACAGGTAGCATTAGAAGTATAGAAGAGCCTCACGGCTTAATGTCCCACTTCTGCACCAGGCAAAACTGGGAAAGTTTCTGACCTCTCGCCAGCAGCAACCTCGACCATGGAGGAGGTCGGAGCCTGCAGCTGTGGGCTCCCATATGGCTCTTTCTGAACTACTTCCTACATATTCACTTTTGCAGTTTTGTTTGCTTGTTTTTGCAGGGGGAGCAAGAATTTCAGGAGTTAAGAAAGCTGTATCACAAGAGGGAGTTTTACATACTGAAAACTACCGCCTTCATGTTAGTTAGCTTCATCTAGATTAAGGCAACCTTTGACTCCCCAGACACAGAAGCTCTCATACATCAGCCAACTTTTACAGCATTTCACCTGGTTGCCTGGATTATATTGCCAAAAATTAAAGTATAAGAGAGGCAAACAGTATGGACAGGAGCCAGTTGACCAGCGTGCTTATTTTGGTTGGTCTTTAGAAGTGAAAGAGGCAGATATGCTTTCAGTAGTCAGGAATCAAATACTAGACCAAAAAGTCAAAGCTAGATTAGTCAACAAAATATATCAAGAGAATCTAACTCCCAGGCAGTGGATTCCAGTGCAGCTTGTGTCTGGAAAATTGGACTCCAGGGCCCAAAGGGATTAAACTTTTCTTATTTATTTTAGTTTCCTGTAGCAGATTTGGAAGGTTGTGTTGTTAGGTCTCTCCCTCATTTTCTTCCTTCCTCCCAGAGCTGGATAGCAGCTCAGGAAAGAATTTTGAAAATATGTACTAATTACCCAGTAGCCTGAAAGAGCTCCTTTCAGCTTTTACTATAAAGAGGGCACAAACAGAGCAATAGACGTTATTCACTATCATAAAGGAAATTATAATGTCTGATTAGTCCAGATATTACAAGTATCTCTAAAATTGTATTTTAGATGCCTAAAAGTTACCACAATATATAATGAATAACTAATTCTGTCACAGTATTGTCATTAAATATTATTTCACAGCATTAGAAGTCTGTTAACAAACATTCCCACTAAAAACAAACAGTACTTGCAACAAAAACAACAATACTTGCATATGGGAAGGCTATTTACTAACAAAGGCCTGATAACAACGTCCGTCTGGGACACAGGCCGTTGTTTTGGGAAAGTAGCAATCTCAAATCCAAACTGCAAATTATAATGACTGCTGGCATCCCATCAAAGTGAAGTCTCTGTTTGCAAGCATAACTGTTTTGGTTTTGTCTATTGGATTATCAAAGCACTAGCGCGCTGGATCCTCTACAAAAATAGCTAATCGGAAGGAACAAGACAACTTTCAGACTGACAAGCTTAAAAAAAAAAGAATTGAGGCTTGCACTTTTTAAAAATCTTCTATTTTAATTTTGAGATTTCTTCAGTACTAAGAAAACCTGATTTTGAAAGTTTAATTTGACTGCTAAAAATTCTATCTAGTCCTTTTAGCATGCAAAAGCAGAACAAAATAGCTGGACTATCAAAATAGAAGTTTCTGTAAGGACTTCATTTAGCTCTCACCTAAAGCAAACTCCTCACTAACTTCATTACATCCTGAATGCAGCTCTAAACGAATGCAAGCTGGCACTTTCTTTTGGTCACAAATGAAAATTCATAGTAAAAATAATAAATTCCTACAAGATGATTCACACACATATTTGCACTCACTTAAGTATTCTTTTTAAGCCAAGTTCAGGCAGAGGCAACACACATTATCACATCCACCAGTTCCCTACCACAGGGGAAGCTGATTCTGTGCTGAGCAAAACTATCAGCTGCCTGGAGAGCCAAGTCCTTCACCAGGGATACTAAAAACCACCTCTAATCCCTGAGCTACCTTGCTAATTGGAATTCACAGTTTTGTTATACCTTTGAACAACACATACATGTCTTGCATAGCTGAAAGTGTTTTACATGACATTTTTCCAAAACATAGGCAAGCCTCAAGGAAGGCTTCAGGGTATATTTACATTCAGATGGATAAAGTGCCACATGTAGGTCTAAATAATCAACAGCTCAAATTCAAAATAATTTGAAGAACAGCAATTACACTAGAAATCTGAAACTTATTCTATTGAGTACAGTGAAGACAACCAAACCATTATAACCCATTCTTACATTTTGTGTAAGATATATATTAGAAAAAAAAAAAAAATAGGAGGGCACAAGGAGGGTGATGTTTCTAGGTGTGCAGAAAGCTTGAGAGAACTGGATTTATCTGCCCCAAAGAAGAACGCCAAGGGAAATGCACTTCTACTTTTCACCATGTCTTAGAGGCTTAAAGGCAATAATTTGCTCTTCATATCCACAACAAGACTACATAGTTCATTTTTGACATACAACAACTATGAAGCTTACCACATGCTGACATAAGTGAAGACTCTGTGCCATGTTCATGGCTTGTAGCTTGTAAGACTTAACAGCCCCCCTATCTGCAGAGAATAAAAGAGCCACAAAATATCCTCCCTTGGGACTGGAAGGCCATTGAGAGCAGAGTTCTAGGCCTCAGCACTGTATGGTAACTTTATCCAAGTAGACCCATAGAACATAAGATTTGTGCCATTTCATTCTGGAAAGCAACAAAATATAACCAAGTCTGCTGGTTAGCTGGAAGTATTATCCCTTAAGGGTGAAGCCAATAAGCAGAAGATGCAGAAAAAGAGCAAATAAGCCCTAGGGAGTGCTTTTACAAGCTAATTTGCAGGAATTACAGACCCCATTGCTTTATTGTTATAGAGCATGGTATGGGCACAGCAACACTGCTTCTATTTTAGGCACTACCTTATACCTTAAAAGTTTTGGGGCCCATTTTTGTGACTTTCATTGAAGTACTTACCCTTTAAACAGGCCAGGAAAAAAATAAAAGAACAGGCTAGGGGGCACACTGAACCACAATTAACATTTTAATTTTTTTTTTTCCCTTACAAATACTTCTTGACACTCATGATTTATTGCACCTCTTAAGAAATATCAGGTTCAAGGTATGTCTTACCTGTCCCAGCAGTTACTGTTTCCTTACAGGGACAATCTTGCAGGATAGCTGTAAGAAGATGGAAGCAGAATAGCTGCTCCTCCTAAGACCATCAACAGTGTTTTAAAATCAATTACGTCTTTTGGAGTCCATATTGCTTGGGCAGACAATACAGAAGAGCTGGAAGTTTCCACTGCAGTATGCAGAAGCTTCCTTCAGCTAATTCGAAGAAAAGTAGAGAATTCTTCAAAGGGAAAATAAAAGGCAGCTACCAGCAAAGAAAGAATAAAGCATTCATTCTGATGATTCTGCTTGGCAAGTAGCTTCATGCTATTGTTAGCAAAGAGCATTTTACAAAGTAAGAGCAAATGGCAGCCAGAAGCAACACAGGCCTTCTAGGCAGGGAGGGGAAGGNCCTATTCCTAAGAAAACAAGCAGAACCTAACTGAAAGCCCACACTTATATCCCTTACACAGCTGCACCAAGTTTATCAGTACTTGGGTAACTAATTAATGCATATGTATTGCAAAATCACTTTTTCCTACCCTCACCTGTGATTATTTGAATCCTGAAATAAAAGGGGTTTTTTTTGTTTGTTTGTTTTGTTTTTTTTTTACCAACAAACATGAGAAGAAATAGGTTTGTGTGAAAAAAACTAAATTTATTTTCTGTTTGCTAACTCATCCCTTAGCGAGCTGGTTGAACACCCAAGCTTTGACAACACTCCTTGTAGTGGGCTACTGAAATAGGTGATTTGTGTGACCTAGAATGAGCAAATACCCAGCGAACAGAGTGGTCTGATGTAAAAATCTATTTAAATGGGATGAGTACTTGGCTATGTATGTTGATGTAATGAACTAAGACATCTACTAACTTCCATTTTGATACAAGTTTTTTTTTCTTTTTTTTTTAATGAACTACATTACATGATTAAGTTACAGAAACCAAAGGTACTGGTGTTTTCATCGAGTAAAAACAATCCAGTCTGCAATGAGCTATAGAAAATTGCAACACAAATCACCTGTTTCAACTGCCTGCTCTAATTAATGTTGTAATAACATGCATGCTTGATCAGCTTCTCTAAGGGAACAGTTACCAAACAGTAAATGAATTTGTGAGTGAGTGACATACATCTTTGACTATAATAGGGCTCTTAATATGCATTCCCCTGGCTTTTCTCACTCAGAGAGATTGTAAAACAGCCTAGGTTTGTGTTCAGAAAAGCATCTTCAGAGGAGTTAAGAAAAACATCAAATATCAATAGATTTACAAAAACCAAATTAATTTAGCAACACTGCTAATAAGGTAGTTTTATTAAGCCCGTTATAACTTTAATGCAATAAGAAGAGCACTTGTTCAATGAAGTCAATGAATTACTCATAGAATGGGTCTTTCTGCAGTAAGAGCCACAAGTTTAAGCTTTCCCGTCTTTTATAAAAAAATATTCCTTTTAATACTTTTATTACACCATGTTACTAAACTCTCGTAGAAGCAATTGGATGTTTCCCTCGTGCCATATAAATGGTTTCTTAGCCCCTGTCATGTCTCTTTGGCTATGGTTTATTTGGGTGCTGGATGGTGACATTACCCCAAAAGCGGATTACGGAACTGTCAAAGACACCGGCTAGCGTGCAGTGTGTGTCTGGTGGGAAACTGATAAAGTTTGCACATTGTAACTCTAAATCTAAGATTTGTAAAACAAAAATTTTTAAGCTGTGTTTCAAGTCTCATACCTGAAACTTCTGCTTGATTATTTAAGAACTTAATAGATTTCTTATGTGTGCATCAGTGGCTTATTACCAGGCGTGAGCAGGACTGAAGTCCATGGCACACAGCGGTTTCTTTTCCTGGTTAACATATTTCACACCTCCGGTCCATGCACAAGCACATCCTGGATATTTTAAAACTGGTAATATTTGTGTCAGCTGGTTTGCTCCTTGCCTGAGGGCAGTCATACTAGTTATTTCCTGGTTTTCTCTGTGAATCCTTGTCTTCCCGTAGCCTAAAAGAGTGGAATATGGTAGGGGTAAGAATGAGTATTTTGCAAGTTATATACTGACTTGATAGTCTGCTAAGCTTACGGACCAGTACGCTCAGCAGTAATGAAGAAAAGAGGAAAAAAAAGAGGTCTGTCCTCCCAAGTTTTTTGGCACAAAGTGCTGTGTGCCACACAGGTTACATGGCCAGTCTGAGAGGGGAGGAGTGACTGGGTGATATGTGAAGGACGAAGCAACTTCTCTGCGCTCCTGAAATCCTTAAATACTTAAGCACATTGTAAAATAAATAAATAAATAAATGAAGAACCCTTAAGGCCATATGTGCTTTTTCTCCCTAAAATATCTACCCTACTCCTTCTTGTATTGAGAAGAGGGATTCTTCTTGTATTGTACTCCTTCCAGATATACTCTTAGATATATTTAAAATGCCACAAACTACAGAGATTGATTTTTAAGTACCAGGTTTTGTTCATACATTTTTTTCTTTCAGTGATTTACTTAAAGCAGTTGAAAGATACAGCAGTGGTTTTGCAGTAATGAAAATTCCACTTCTTGTAGCACTTGTGTCTTGGCTCTATAGTTGCTGATTTGCTCCAAAATATATTACATAATAAAATGGAATTTCCAGACAGAAGTGAGTATTTTACAGCTAGATATATATCAGGGAAAACTTCTTCTATGCTTTGGCTGCTAATTATATGCTGTTGGTTCTTGACATAAATACTTTCTGGGTTACATTTATTTTTTGTTCCCCTGAAGCCATTTAGAGAAGATTCCACTCTATAGCATACTTCTTCCATTTTATATTCCACACTCTTGCTAATGAAAAAATCTATCCTGTAACTGGAGCAGAGCAAGAATTTCTAATGAACAAGTAAATTCATACTCTAGAAAAAGCATGTTTTTTTCCACCACTTTTTCCTAAAATTGCTTATCTGGGGGTTAAAAGGGTGATTCCAAAGGAAGGCATACTTAAAAATAGCCGAAAGAAGCATGCTTAGTATCCAGAACAATCCGATATTTGATAGCTGATGGTGGAGTAGAAAAGAATCATGGTTTCTGAGGAACCATGGAAAACAATGGAGAATTTAAAGTTAAATATTGGAGCCATATGAAATTCAAGATTATAAACAAATAGCCTATAAAAAATGAGTGGAACTTAATCAAACTTTGTATATCAAATGCATCTAAGACATTCATGGGAGAAGAGAGGGGAAAATATTGATTTTATTTAATGTGAAAATCAATTATGTTTTAAACAAAAAATTGTGCTGATCACAAGAAAAGCTGCTGCATTTTCAAAATATGTCCCACCTGAAGCATCTTATAAGTAACATAGAAAAGGCAGAGAAAAATGGCATAATGTCAGCATAAACCTTTAGGTGGTGATCTAATTAATTGTACAAAATATGAAAGTAAAAATTAAATAGTCTGAATGCACTCTAGTGACATCACAGATGTTCTGGCCTGAAAAGAAGACTGATTCATTAACATAGGTAATAAGAATGAAATAAATCTACTACAAAGCTCTCAAGTTCAGGGCATGGAAAAACTTACAAAAAATGCAATCCATCATATATCAAATTGGAATAGTACATAAAAGAAAGTTTAACAACATCAGTTGAATCTTTTACATTACCATCAGCTTTCAAATTAATTTTCTCACAAAAGGATGCTGTTACATTCTCATCGAGTGCTCTCATTTTTCTTACTGCAAACAAAAATCCATGAAGTAAATCAATTTTCAAACAAATGTGTTCTGATTATTCACAAAAAAGAAAAAAAAAAAATTACAAAATAACTTTCCTTTGCAATGACCTTGTCAGAAAGGCAACAGCAAGATACAAACTTAAGGACAATAAAATCATCACTATTTTATTATATTATGAAATATATGCCTTACTACATGTAGAAAAAAGTGTCATGCTAATAGTTTTTCAAAGATTTTCATAAAGTAAGTAAAATAGCAGGGGAAAAAAAATGATTTCAAAAAATAAGTGATCAATATCTGGTAGAAAAGAAGCCAAGATATCTACATTTCCATCAGGAGTAAGACAATATTAGGAGGAAGAAAAACATGAATTTTTAAGAAACCTTGCTTTATGATACAACTTCAGACTTTCTGTATTTGTTTTTGTATTATGAGTACTTGTCCATTTGTTGTCCACTTGTCCACTTGTTTCCATTTTCTTCAGGAAATGTGTCTTGTTTGAGATCCTTTTTCCTGGACAAAACACTGCTGAAGTATCTTTCAGGAGATTCCCAGTGTGCAAGAAACAGACTTGGCATCTCATCCTAGCCTCAGTTTACTAAGGAGAAAAGATGCTCGATGATGAAAAGTCAACACTTTTCAACAGAACTTCCATGTATAGCCAGTCTACCCACCTCATATATCTTCTCAGTAAAGGCAGCCACATCAGAATGTTTTAACCAGGCTTTCTCAAATGGTTAACTTAAAATATATTTTTAAATTAAATTAGAATGTATTAATCAACAGGAATTTATTCATAGTATCAGCTCATTAGTTTAAATTAAATCTGTAGCTGTTCTAAGTACAAAAAGTTTTCATCAATTGGTATCTCTTGGAACAGGGTATTTTTTGATTGAATAAATATAATCCTTCTACTTGTGTGTAGTAAAGAAAAGAGTTCCAGCCATTTTGCCACAGTTAATGCCATCTAAAATGCCATATAAATCTTTGGCATACAATGTAATTCTAAACACATTTAATGTAGTAAATAGATCTCACTTTTAAAGAGGAACACTTCGAAATTGTACTTAATTAAAAAAAAAAGTGCAATTCAGGGAATAGAGTATTGGAGCAACACTGGCAGATGCTGCTGCTGTGATCTCACATACAGATGACACGGTTGTTGCATCTTGTGCTTCATCTTCCCCCTTTTAACACATGGTACTGGCACAGGGGCCATGGGGAGGCCAATTACTAAGTTAATGTTTGCAATCCTTTCTTTGGGATTTACCATAATCTGAAATCTTCATGCATACAACTAATGTACTTTATTCTGAAAAACTCCATTTATAATAATGATGGTGCTTTACAGATCTAGCAGCTCTCCGATTCTTTCTGGAAAACTTGCCTTTCTATAACCAGAACCCTGGGTCTCTTTTACCCCAAAGTCTGAATCAAGAGGGAAGACTTTATTTTTAAACTTACCCAACTTCAAGTCCTCCTCACATATGAGAAAACTATCAAGCATCCACACAGTGTTCCTTGAAATAAGAAGTGAAACTTAAACATCTTTATGGGACCCAAATGTTTAATTCAAAATGGTATTAAAAAAGAATGAGCCACAAACCCAGAGATTTTCCAGGCGTGTTCCCAATCTTTCTCTTTTCGTTTTCCCTTGTCCTGCACCATAATGGCCCGCTGGAAGAGCAGTCATGCTGATGAGAAATACCACAGTGCATAGAAAAATAAAAGTGCATTTACTGAGGATTAGGTCATGAATCAAGAATCTGAACTGAGCAAGTGACATCACGTTTTGTGAAACCTCTCCATACCCCAAGGGGCAGAAGAGGCGGCATTCCCTCCCACATCTGCTTTTCCTTCCTTCCCCTCCGAATCCGCCCCTTTGACCTCCAACCCGCAGCTGTCAGAAGCAGTTAAATGCATTTCAGAAGAGTAGGCAAAATTTAATTTTGCTTCCCCGGGAATTTGGATGGAGAGGTGATCCTGGCAACACAAGAGGTAGAGGGAGCTCTTGCTGTGTGAAGAAACGGGTCTCCTTGCAGCAGCTACGGCACCGCGCACCTTCACGGTCCTTGTCTGCAGCAGGAGCGACAGCCACCATCGTTCTGCAGGAGTCAGGACTAGGCATGGATGGCTTTTTTCCCCAATGTAGGTACCTACTTCTGCTCACCTCTGCGTAATCCCTGGCATTGAAGCTGTTTAGACATGACAAGGGGAGTCAGGTCTATATTCCTCAGTCGCTTGTGTAAAAAAAAATAGAGAAAAGGACTGAAATGGGGTTTTAAGAATATTTTCAAAATATTCTCAACATTGCCGTCAGGCAAATGTTAGTGACTGAAATCTTTCCTTGGGAAACTGCAGGGTAGGATCAAACAAACTTCCTGATAATTTTTTGGAGATTCCAGAGCTACAAGGCCGAATGGCTCACAAAGAAAACCATTAATACAAATGGGAGTGCAGGGAAAATTAGTATCTGTGGGAAAAGGAAGAAAATCTCTGGGATATTGATGGAATCACAGAATATAAGAAGCTTTTCTTTCTAATTCAAGAAACACTGAAATGTGGCATCCAAGTATGAGTAACTGAAGAGTTTTACATGTGATTTCATATTTTTTCTCAGCCCTTGGTCAATCCTGCTTCTGACTATATTGTAGGCCCAGTCTTAAAGTAACCTGCGAATTAATTCACTCTTGCTAGATCTTGATAAGTCTGTTTTTAAAACAGAAGCATAACTTCTCAACCTAGGTTTCCACCGATAAACATCTACTCTTTGATTCTTGCACCTAACCTTTATGAGCTTTGTCTGAATTCAGGGAGGCCCACGCATACCGAACTTTCATTTGTCCCTAACGACAGAGAGAAACTTCTAACAAAGTTAAAAGAGTCTCTGGAGACATTTTTTATGCAGTAACTAAGAAACACCTTGGACTCCTTTACCATGAAATCTCTCCTAAGCTTTATGTTCTTCTCAGTATTGCCTAACTCAAGTCTTGACATTAAAAGAATATATTTGTATGCAAGCAACAAATAGCTGGTCTTCTTCATAAATGACTGATTTTGTTAATAACTAAGTCACTTAAACTAAGGAAAAAACATTGCAAAGAGCCCAATTAAAACAGGCACGTGTCCCACATTATGTATATTGTCAGAGTCTACTCTACCTGTTTCTGGTTTCTTTAGTGGTACAGGAGACTTCCTCGTTGGCAGAGATTCATTCCTCATTTCACTCAACAGAGACACATCATACTTCTAAAGAGCCTTTCAAAGTGATCGTGTAGGCTCTTGGTGATGTCAGAGTCATTTTTTTTTTTTTTAGATAAATAACAGCTCTCACCAGCATTCACCTGAGCAGATTCATATGAAAATTAAAAATATTTTGTCTTCAAGGAATGATTCTTCAAATCATATTCAAACATTTTTCTTTAGATTGATGTGAACTAAAAGCCTCCTGTTTATGTACTTCACAGTTCTTCCAGCACACAGTGAATCCCTGAGAAGGTACCAGCTGGTCCACTCCTGCTAGTCCAGTAAGTGATGTGGGTGCCAAGCTGGTGGGAGCCACGGAAGGAGAGGAGCCAGGAGGCTCACCCGTGCTTTGGGTGGCCTCCACTGGTATCTAACACAGGGGTCTCAGGAAGCTCTTCCGACCATTTAGCCTGCTGCTATCACAGCATCCCTGACTGTGTTAACCCATTCCTATTGCCCATCGCATTGGTGAGACCTGTCAACTAAAGGAATAGAAACAGCTGTCAAAATAATTAGTGTTCAACACTTTTTTTTTAAGTCAAAGTCTCCTGTCTGTTCCAATGAGTTAGCAGGATTTTATCATGCCCTGCTGAGTTCATATATCTTCTAAATTTCTAAATAAGAACAGATTTTCTGAAGGGACAACTCCAAACCCAGCAAGCCAAATTCTCTCTTCACTTCTGCTTCTTTTAGCCTATGGCCCACACCTCATTTTCTCACTGAGATTTCATGCATTTGATGGCAATTTTACTGTTGTCTGATATATAGTACTGCTTGACGCACCAAGGAAAATGAGGTAGTAAACATTGCACTAGATGGCATTAACAAGATCTCAGACCTTATGCATCCTCAGTTAGACAGTGAAATCTCTTCTGGTAAATCAACTGGTTTAAAAATTCTGTATTTGAGTGTAATCATAACATTGAAAAAAAAATCAGTTTACTAGAATTACTAATTAAAATACTTGATTCAGAAATATTTCTGATATTATCATTTTTCCCACCTATCAATCACACCTGCTTGAGAAGTGAGCACTGATCTTAGGCAAGACATTAAATATTGATTTTTAAATGGCCTGTATGTTTTGTAAGCTCACTTTATATGATAAAATACACAAGGGCAACTTAAACACGTGTGTCACTGAAATTTTGGGGCACAGCCAAGCAGTTAGATATTTCCAGCATTGTGTTTACTACAGTCATGAAGCCTTTCTGCTGCTGGAATTAAACACCATTAGAAGATGAAAGAATGATTCTGGAGTGCTTTCAGAATCAGGGACTGAGAATTATGTGGTCCATATGCAACTCATTCAACAACTTTTCTTCTCAGCAAAGTAAAAAATAAAGTGGAGATAACTTCTTAGTGTAGTTTTACCTGTTGCTTTTTAAAGTACCAATTGTTTAGTGTGTCTAAGTAGCGCAACAGATTCCACAGATTTTGTTTAGTCTACAGGTCATCTTCTGGGCAAGAATTTCAAGAACATATGCCAATAGTTAGCTGAATAACTACTGTATGCCAGAGGCTGTTAGAGAAGAAAAATCCCTCCCCTTACTGTGACTAACAGAATAATAAAACAAAATAAAGAGAAAAATGTACAGTAATATACTCAAATAGATATTTTGCGGTTACAAATCAACATTTTTTGCATTCTGAATTTGTCATAATCTCTGCCAAATAGCTTTCAGATTGCCCCAGAGGGAAACCATTCAAAAGTACCTATGGAACTTCAGATTATAAGTTTAAGATTAACTTAAGAGTTCAACTTTTACTGATTTGCCTAAATACTTAAGCTTAATCAGGTTGAAAACTGTATTCCAGAACATCTTGTTAGTGACTACATTAATATCTTATCATTGAAGTAAAACCACTTTGGGTAGCAGGCCAAATTGCTTTGTCATTTGGTGAGCTTTTGACATCAGTGCATGCAAGAAAGCTCACTAAAAAAAGCAACATCAGAAGAACACTGATTCTACAAAATTCAGAAACAATTGGTTACTGTGGATATCCCCAAACTGCTTTCATATGAATTCCTACTTTGTGACCCAGCCCCAATGGCATAGGACACGTTTTGAATCATGTACATGCTATTACTTCCAGGAACTCTTCTACAAGGCCCTCATTTTGGTTCCACTTTATACTCACCCATTGTGTTAACTCAGAATGAGTCAAGCAAATATTTCCATTAAATATATAATTTGCTTATTGCTGTTCCCATTTCCTTTCCTCTTTCAGCTCTGACTAGTGCTGTTTCTCCTGCTTTTATCTTTTCAAACATGTTTACTACATCATAAGCAACACTAAAAATCAACAAAATAATCACCATCTTCTTCCTCTTGGGATAATTATGATAATTCCGGTCTCAATTTTCAGGTAGAAGTTCCTCTTCCAGCATACATGCTTCAGTTAAAGATAAAATCAGAAGGCTGCGGCAGCTTTTTCACTTTCCTAGGAAGCATCTGGTGCTGACCACTTGTTGGACAGGATACCAGATGCACCACTATTTGCTTTCTGTAAGTCAGTTCATATGTTCTTAAAATTAAAACCAGACTAATACAATTCTTGACCCAGCAAAATGAACTTTGCCAACTTACCGAGAATGAATTTCAGAATCCGTAACACATCCGTGTCCACTTAGTGGCATTGGTATCTTCATCTCCCCGTGAACTTCTGCCATTATTACTGTAAAAAAGAAAGAATATCAGAGGCAACAAGTAAAAAGAAAAGCAATGGTTAGATGAGAGGCCAGCCTGCTAATTGAATTATTTGTCTCCATTCACCTGCTGCCCATGGAGTGTTTGCCAGAGCCCTGGGAAGCTGCCTCAGGCGCTCTCGCGGCCACCAGAGGCGTTAGAGAAGCAGAGGCAGCAGTTGCTTCCAGAGTGGGCAGCGCTGGTTATGCCGAGACCTGGACTCGGCGTCCTGGACCAGCATCACCAGCCAGTTTGCTCCTCCTTTTCCTGCCACAAGAGTGCCTGCTCTTCCTCCTCCTCTTCCTCTGTCTTGCCTGATCACCTGCTGAGAAGACTTAAGGCAGGTCTCCACTGAAGACCATGGCAGGTTTCCAGTTTCATTAAAGGGACTGAATAATGAGTAGTGCAAAAGGTCAGGAGAAATCATAAGCTGCTAGATTTTATATTTGATTATCCAGGTAGTCTTGCTGAAAGTGACTTAGAGCCATTAGTCTACTAGACTTTGTTCTAGTCATCCTAAGCATCTTAACAAGAAGAGAAACCAATTTGCTTTGCCTATCTTACCCTTTTCCATCCATACCTACCAATTTTATTTTGCTTTCAGGAGGATTTCATTGGAGGCAATAAAAATATTTCTAGGGAAAGTTTAGGTTCACCTTTTACATTGCAATCCAGTGCAGTTGATGGAAAAGATCAAAGTTGTTAAAAACACATATATAATTCTTGACTTCTTGCAGCCACTGCTTTTGCTAGTGGCTTTACTATTAGGAAGATACTATTAAAGTAATAGATAATATTAGGACAAAAATGTGAGAGGGGCCTTGCCAACGCTGCTGAAAAGTGCTAAGGCAACAGCCAGCTGTCTCTTCACTAAGGCACTAGGCTTTGGCAGCCTCCCCTAGGGCTCTCTTTCCACCTCCATTCATGTCATGCTCCATCCTGGAGAATTCCTGCACACCAGGCCGTGTCCCTGCACACATTCCTCCGAGAGCCGGAGCCTTTGGTCTTGCTCTTCCAGACCATAAACCCTTCCTCGTGCACCGTTATCCCACTCACTCAGCTCAGGTGTCTTCATTTTGAAATAAAATGCATTTTAAATTCTGGCATTTCAAATACGGCTTGCCTTGCTACACATGGCTGTGTGCACGTCTGTGCGTGTGTGTGCACGTGAGAGTGCACAGACGTGTGCACGCGTGAAGTCTGGAATTCGTGCTAACAGTGACTGTTCAGCAAAGAAACACAAAAAGGCAAATGAACACAGCAAAATTCCAGAGAAAGATGACATGTACATCTCTTCTCTGTGTAAACTGGGAAATCCTTAATTCAAAAAGTCACAAAATTTGTTTTTTTCTCTGGTAGGTTTATTATATCAATTTGGGAGCTTGAATTCAATCACTAAGAGCTAAAAAAAGAAATCTACTTTGATTTTAAATATAAATGTTAATGTATATTGAACGAAATATTAACCAATGATACTTCCATAGTCTGAACTATACAAACCATACAAATATCTATTGCTTATAAACACTCTAAGTTTTTCTTTTAATATTAGCATTATCTTTTCCATGAGACAGAACATTAACACCATCTTGATAAGCAACTTAAGTGGTGTTGGAATGAGGTAAATAACTCACCAGGTCCAATTATGGCTAGACCACAAGTAAACTACAGTTTCTGTTTTTTCAGAGGTGCCAAAGTGGATACCAGGTGTCCAAAACCATTAGTCTACTGTTGTGTAAACAGCAAAAGCATTTGGAAGTCTAGTGGGAAAAGAGAGGTCAGCTTGATGTAAAGAAGCTTGCTTGTAAGTATTTTGATAGTTATTGTTTCTGTAGCTACTAATTAAATAACCAAGTGGGTATTTTGTGTGTTTATTTTTCTAAATATAGGTCATATTTTCAGATGAATATTAGACTATTTGCTTAGAGTTCAAGGCAGGTTCTTGCAGCAGGGTTTGGATGCACAGCTTAATCCTTAAACATAGCTTTTTGATGCTGAGCTTAGTAGTGGTAGGTGGAGGTTGCATCTGTACTTCAGGAATAGCCACTTAAATAGAACTTTCATATTAAAGAAATGTTCTTTTTGCAAAACATATAGTGTCACAGCTGCATGGATGAGAGAGGTGCATAGCAGCTGACAACGCTGAGAGTGGAGATGGTACACACTACTTTCATCTCATGTAATGAACCAGTGCTCTGGATCCAGTTCTGCAGCAAGTTCTGAGCGTTACTACTTAGCCCCTTATAGCCTTAATTCCTTGATTCTTAAAAATGTTTTTCTGTTATATTAAAAAGGTTGCTTTTATATTTCTTTTGTTATATTTGTGTTGCTTTTGCCTTCTTTGCAAACGTATTTGCAAATTTACAGACAATGCTTTCAATTTACATAGTTTGAATTAGATCATTAGAAACTGATTATTCCTTATAAAACTTTCTACTTAATGAAGCAGAAACCGAGTAAAAGAGTCATATGTCTCATCTGCTACAGATATACCCAATCTTTCTATGTGGTTTCAAACACAGAGTATTCATTTCAATGTAACAGCAACAATTTTCATGAGGTCACTAGAAATTAAGGTGACATTTCTATTCTATGCTCTTTTCTTAAATGTTATTACATCTTTATCTTCTGAATTTTATGTAATATCTGTTCACTGCAGAGTCAGCATCGGCGCTCTTCCAGCCTGCAGCTCTGTATCTTTATGTTTGCCTGATTGCTAGTCTACTTGTTTATTCTTGTGGGAGATGCAGCATCTGTCACCTACGCTTTGCCTGTCTCAGCCGCTGCTCGTGTGCGCTAAGCAGCAACTTCCACATGCTGTGCACTGGCCAGGCTCACTTCTCCTCTGCTCCAGGCAGCCTTCCAACTTTTTCCCCTGCTATCCCAGCAGCAGTGTGGGAGAGATCTGCCTATAGATCCCTGCTTGGCTTCTAGTTGATGTCCATCCCTAGCACCACTAATCCAAACACCTTCATGACTTAAGTAAAACACCATCAAAAGCTACTAGCGTATCACCCTTTTTATGCTGCTAGACATAAGCAAAGTCATGAAAAAGAAAACATTAACTTAAGAAACCTGCAGAAAAAAACTACAAATAGAATTTACCGATGTTCGGATATTAATATGGTATGGTATAGGAAGCATGAAATAAACTAACAGTGTGAGTATGCATTCTATTCATAAAGAATTTTCCAGTCACTACATTTGAGTTTTGTTCATGCCGATGTGAATCTTGAACCATTCCCCTGTTTTCACAAACAGCTGCTCTGGATTTGCCCTGCCGTAGCTGAGATCAGTACCTGGCCTTTGAACTCCCTGCCTTGCTCAGAAGCAGCTGTTGGTAGAAAATCTCTGTTTTTCTCGGAGCTCGCCAATGTTCTGTTAGCTCTTTCGTCTTCTGGGGAAACGTATTCCTTGGACATCACTTAAGCTACTATTACTGCCTTCCCTGAGAATTAAGATGTCTGTCTAGCAAGGGGAAGAAAACAGCTTGCTGAACAACTCTGCAGCAGGTACTTTCCTCTGCGATGTCTAGCTTTTATGGACACGAGGGTGTAAATGTAGCTTGACATTCCTGCTGGCTCTTGCACAACCCCCTCCAGCCTTTTGGCCAACACCGAGACATCGCTGAAGCTGACAGGCAACTCTGCTGCTGAAGAAGCCTGCCGTTAAAAAATCTCCACATGGGACCACTTTGCTATTTCAGTTCTCTGGATCTTTACTAGAATCAGGACTCACTTGCAAGAATGAAACTGTTCCTTCTCCTGTTGAAATTCAGAAACATGCAAGTCAGCACCAGTGTGGTTCTTAACTCCGCTTTCTGCTGGAGGAACCGAACTGTGGTCACTTGTTCTCTGTAGCTACCAGAGAATGAAGGAAAACTGTTAAGATCAAATTATGCCTTTTCCAGGGCAGCCAGCTCACGTGGTAATGCACTGAGCCACCACCCAGGAATGCTCTGGCTTCTATTAATACAGGGGCAATTTTGTAGAGTTTTCTCTAAATATATAACCTTACAAAAAAGCCTTATTTTCATTTAGCTAACACAGTGGAAAATGTGGCTAGAAAATAACTAGTATAAGCATAACAACTTTGGCTTGAATAAAAGGAGGATTATTATAAAGCTTATAATTCAGAAATTTGCAGTTAGATCATAAAGTAGCCTACTGGGAAACACTAAGTATTAAGGATCACAATAATACATATTTTTCTGTTAGTGACAGAAAGAGACATAAATAAACAAAGACTACTTCACTAATTGTAGCATATATATGTGAAATGATTAGATTTTATAAGCACATATCAGTTCAAAGTAACAGTTCCAACAGAGTTTCCAGACTGATGACTTCAACAGCCTTCTTTCACACAGCCAGCCATACAAAAATTCTGACATATGCTGAAATATATTAAATAACCTGAGAAGAGTGTTAAATTTCTTAACGGCATATTAAATGAATACCTCAAAACCTACAGTCTAAATTCTGCATTCCTCGCGAGAACTGTGAGCTGAGATTTGCTCCATGATGGTTAAACATAGGATCCCTCCCGCTGCCCCTGTGCCACACACATGTGCTCACACAAACACAGAGTTCTGATCTAGTTTCACCATATAATGGTGATGGGACACTTAAGCCTTTATGAAGAAACCTGTGTATCTGAGACTGAATATCATACTTTAAAATAAACAATATCATGTTCGATTTTGTATGAATTATTACTACTCATTTAAGAGCTACTTTGGATAATCTTCTGAAACTGCAGTTCAGTAGTCGGATGCTGAGAAAAAGACGAACAGCAGTTAAAAATGTTTAGGAATGAAATAACAGAAACAGGAGAAAATCATTATACACTAACTAAATCCCTAGCACATTCACATTCCCAATGCTGCTACTGGTTCTCACCTTTCAGACAGGATGCTCCACTATTATACTAAGTAGATGGAAGGTAACCCTTTAAAAAGAGTTATGGAATGATTTCTGGAGAAGAACAAATGTAAAAGATGAGGACTTTCCAGCTTTGAATGAACTGACCTAGACATAAGAAAATCTGTATGATAATATAGAAAGTGGTCTGGAATTATTTCTTACTGTTTCTCATAATTCAAAGAACTAGCAGTCACCTGAAGAACCAGAAGAAATTATCTAAATTATAGATTTAAATTTTAAAAAGGAAGCACTTTTTCAGATCTTTCATCTAGAACGGATAATGCTTGCAGCTGCAATATTTTGAATGCCAAAGGTATAAACGGGTTCAGAAAGGAATTACACAAATTTATGTTGAATATGTTCATCAGTTGATTTCAGGCATGATGCTGGATTAGGCGGAGTGTTGATCTGACATGATATGGCCATGCTTATTTTTATTTAACTGCATTGACTTGAAAAAAAGAAAAAAAAGAAAAAAAAAAAAAAAACAAGCAACAGAAAGAACTGACTTGAGTTGTTCTGCCTTTGACCAGGCTATTCTTCCTACACAGACAGGAAATCTTCTTTAGTTCCCGAGCAGACAGAGGAATGGTCCCGAGGAATGGCTAGAGTTTCAGAATGGAAAAAAAAAAAGAGAGAATTACCAATGCAAACAAACCATTTCCTGCCTTTCGGGAGTCTCGTGACTTGCTGCATAATACAGTATAAACATGAGCTCTCTGTTTTCTCGTAACATTTTCATCTCAATTCATAGTAAAATCATACTTAACCATAAAAAATCCAATTAAAACCAACTTAGTGCATTACTTTGGAAATTAATTTTATGCCAGTGATAAAAACAGATCTAAAACAAGTGCTATTTTTCCTTCTTTCCATTACATTATTTAACAGAGTTATTAGCACCATGGCTTCTTGCTTGTTTTAACCTCAGTCCAGCACATAAGACTGACACACTATAATACTTAAAGCAGAGCTTTAGCATCTCCTTTTTCCCACTGGTGGCCTGGGCGCCGTGCCTGCTCTTCTGGGACACAACGGGAGCCATGAGAACAGCTGTGGAGCTTCTAAGGAAAGTATTGCCAGTGCCCGGGGACTTGAAGTCTTGCTAAGAGGTAACCTACCAATCCAAACAGCCAGGCTGCTGGAGAGCCACGGGGAGGTTTGGGTTGGCAATGATATCTTGAGCACCTCTTGAGCCAGGAATCAGGAACACTGAGTATTTTCTAGTTGATTTCCTACGGAATAAAGACTTTGGGATTACAGTGCATTTCTTTGTGCCCGTCAGATCCATTTTGTTCCATTGCCCCTCTTCCTGGCCATGGTGGCTGAAGGTTTTCATAGGCACCTCTAGAAGGCAAAACCATGATGGGACTTTTTGAAGTTGCTGCAGTCGGCGTAAGGAGGCAGCTCTCAGCAGCAAGGGGAGAAGGTTTTACAAACTGAACTGAAATAAAATAGACTTGGACCCTCAGAAGTCTTAACTCCCATCAGCTCATCCCAAGAAGCTTCTGCTAGAGCATGGTTCAAACTCCTCATCTATCTCCTGAGCTGGGCGTTCCCCCTCTCTCATTCTTCATTCTCTCCTCACCTTGTCCAGAGAGGAGCCCTCCTCCCTACGGAGAGAAAAACAGCTCAGTACCTTGAGGTCCTCCCTTGAGTTCATTTGCAGCTGGTCTCGTGGTTTGTGTTTGTCATGGCCAGAGCAACATGAAGTCTCTAATTTCTCCAAAAAGTGGAGGTGAGACTGCAAAATGGGATAAGCTATCTCATATTTTAAAAATTGAAAATTCTTCAGAAGATTTGTGGATTTAATATGTTTGCTTTCCTGTACAGATATAGTTAAATATCTAAAGTAAATGATGGTTAGGAGCTATGCTTCAGAGAATTTTTTTTTAGTAGGACATTCCCCTACTGGTAAACATTTAATTTCTGAAGGAGAGCAAGGGATTTCTCTTAAGTTGTACAGTTTACAATCAGGGCTTTATATGCTTAAGACTTTTTATTCCACTTTCAATGTTTCTTGGACAAATTCTTCCATAGTTTATGTCATGTTGAGATCTACATTGCAAATGCTGGGACTGTGCCAATGCAGTTTCTTCTTTTCTTTAAAATGTATGTTTCTATCTTTTTTTTTTTTAATGGGCTATGACTTCAGCATATTCAAGCTGTCATTAAAAGAGCTAAGTACCCGTAGTCTATAACACTTGCCCAGACAAATGCGCATTCCTGTCTGTAAAGACCTGGGCGGAATGTCTAGCATCAGAGTTTCACATTTTGTGCAGTCAATTCTGTTTCATATACTGAGCCACAAGCCCATTATAGTTGAAAACAGCAGAAAGTCTGTTTTAGATTAGGTGACGCAAATACAGTAGTAACACAAACCGTACAAACAGAATATATATATGAATATAACCAAATGTGAAAGACAAGTATCAGTAAAAAAAAACTTTCTAAAGGATAAAGTGACTATTTTTAGCAAATAGTACTTAAGGATAAAGTACTACGTTAATTGCACAAAAATGCAGTGTTTTACATTTCACTTTTTTTCCATATAAAGTATGAAAGCAATAAAATCAGGTAAAATCCCAGAATCTCTTCTGTGAAGACATGTTGTATGCAAGCAGGGGGTTCTTCCTTTAACAAACAACTGGAAAAGACTGTGCAATATGAACTGCTAAACAACACATGAGATAGGCTCATTAGCCATGAATAAAGCGGGGGAAAGAATATGATGTGAACAGAAAATTAGACACTGTTGCATTTTATACCATAAATCTAATTCCTTGTGATACCAGGTGACTGCCTGCATCAATCTTGTTTTTATAATCAGGAATACCAGAGAGGGATCTAGATTTAATATGGAAACAAAAGCAAACAGACTTCTATTTTTTTAACCTCATTTATATAGGTGTTCTGTTCTCTGTCATTGTGATTGATGCTGTGATTGGATGCAATGAACTGTTTTTATTTTCATGATCAGACTAAATTTATACTAGTAAATCAGTGGTTTAAAATGATGCAGTCACCAATTTAATACAGAAGTGGATCTAATTATGAGGTCATTAACACACAAAAAAATGAAATTGTGCAAGGACAAAGAACAAAGTTACTCATAGGATGTTACTGTCTATGCAATCTACATGTCTGCTGTGATTTCAGATTCTTTAGGCCAAGAAATTGCCCGGTTCTGGCAATAAAGCCTTGATTTGTGTTAGAGAAGTTTAGTAATTCAAGAGGATCTGGCACAAGGAATAAAGAAGCTGTGGCTGTTCACCAAAAAAAAAAAAAAAAGAAATATTGAAGAAAATATTTTTCAGTTTTAAAAACAACTTTGAAACCACTACAGAAATGCTCTACATTTAAGAATGAAAGCAAGAGAATCTCGTTTTGCATGATATAGATCTGTCTTAATGGACATTATGAAGGAAGAAGCCAAATACTGATAATGTGACAGTTAAGTGAAATGACTATTGTACAGCCACCAATTGGCTCCCATACAACTGAGAAACTAGAATCTTTTCTGTTAAAAGAGGCAAGGCTGGCTACATAAAGCAAGTAGCTTCTCCTCTCCTTAAAAGGCGCCAGAGGGTTTTTATCTTGCATCAGTACTAACACGAGATACAGATAGTACAGACTTCGCTTTAATGTCTTTTTTGCATCCCACATAGAAAAGAAGTCATAGTAAGCAAGTGTCCAGAACAGCTTGCTCTGTGTTTATCATTGAGCTCTGTCCTTCCTTCTTCCCACATTTCTCTTTTCTAAATGTATTGTTTTACTTGTATTATTTTTCCTCCCTTTCATTATTTTTTCTAAGAATTATTTACCTCTCTTTCACATAATCTACAATGTTTGTTTAAAAATAATTTCTCCTCATAAATATTATTCTCATAGATTCTTCTAGTCCATGTGCCAAATTAGTATGTTTATTTTGGATCGGTACGATGCATTAAGGATACAGACGGTCTTGTCATAAGTGAGATGACTCAAAAGTGCAAAAGAGTCAGCAACATATTAGGGTATTCTTAAAACTTGCATACTTTTTGATATGCCAAAAATATTCCCTCCACAAATACCACTGTGTTGTATCTGCTACCTAGTTCATCCTTGTTCATCATCCATTTTACCCCCAAAAATATTAATGAATAGTGTGGGTGAGGCTAGAAGTTAAAAATTAACTAGTGTTTGGTGTTTTGGCAATATCAGATGGGGTAATTTAGAAATAATGTGAACAATGGACTGTTTTTTTAAAAAACAGCAGTAAATTAAATGTTCTCATATTCATATTTAATGCTTAGCTAATAATTTTCTTTCCAAATGCACTTGTAAAAAACACTGAAAGTACAACAGATCTGTACAATTATTTTCTTAACACAGTAAGCCAAACCTCCTTATAAAAAGAAATTTCCTAAATTTCCTAAAAAATTCGGATTTATTTTTAAACATGTCTTTCTACGTGAGTGGAATTCATGAGATTTAACCCTAAAGCAATATCTTTAGGTCCTGTTTATTGCTATTTCGAGAGACATATGGGTCTTTTTGAAGCTTGTATTTGTGTTTGCACTTACTTATTTTGATTTTAACTCATTCCTGCATTTTAATGAAGTCAGAGCATTACCCTGAGGGGGTTAGAGATTTATCATCTACATTTATGTAGAGTATGGTGCAAATCTGGGGCAACTGTTAATAAATGTGGACAAAGACATGCTTTAGGAATCTATCACATGGCTTTCTCCTTCAACATGAAAGGTTCAGAAGACATGGGACATGAGTTTACTTAATTTGATGCTAACATGCTCACTTTAATATGCTCCTTTTCAACTAACACGTCAGATGAATGAATTGCTGGATGGAAGAACAATTATGCATTTGCATAGACAATACATGTAAATTAGTCACGGGTAAATGTAGCCCACAAAATAGACTTTTTTTTTTTTAACATTAGAGGAGAGATTTCTGGAACAGTCTTTCAGTTGCTGTCTTGGGCAAGCAATGAAACCCATCTGAGATGTGGCTTGATAAGTTTATAAAAGAGTTTGTATGGAAGAGTTGCCTGAAATACCAAGGGACAAAACTTGGGGAGGTCACTTCCTGTAATCCTGTAGTTCTGTTTCCACACATATTGCAACATTCAACTTGCTCTCCTGAAGCTGGCTGTACTTTGAGCGAGGGACTTAATTATTAACTGTCAACAGTGAGTTCTTTAAATGTATGCTCTCATTTTGGTTGTACTTCTGTTATTTGAATTACTCGCATCCTCACTTTCCTTTCTTACCCGAAATGGATTCGGTATGCACAGCTTCCTTTCCCTGCTTCTTCTACTGTTGTCATCATGGTGCAGTGACAACACACCCAGTAATGTTTCATGGCATGTAGAGTTTCACAGATTCCAGCTGTTGACCATATGCTCAGTCTCAGGAACACGCACAGAGAGGATAGATTCCTGCATTACGTATCTTATTCCTCCTATACTTAAACACATTATAGAGCATAACTGTCATTTTTATTTAATGTGTGTGGAACCTCCCTATTATTTTACAGAAAGCTAATAGAAAACTAGTATCTCAATATGTTATTTTTAGTATATTCTCTCTCTAAACATCAGATTTTATGTTGTTGACAGATGTCTTTGCTGTGTGTCCATCAGTGAGTTTACTTTGTCTATAGTCTGGTTTCCCAAAGAAATATTTGTTAAGAGAATATCATTACTATCTTTACTATCAGGAGCCTCAAGCAAAGATTTAAAAAACTTTCAATAGTCAAATACAAACCAACCAAAAACTTCCAGACGTCTAACAGTCTTTTTTGTTGAACAAGAAAGTATGACTTTGAGACATAAACGTGGAATCAGAGATGCTTAATTCCATATTAATAAAAAACTCTCTAAACTAACTCTGTCTAACTGTAGCAGAACAAAAATATTTAGGTACCTAGCTGTACTTTCAGGTTCTGTCTGGAGGACCAAACTTCTGAAATAATGAAAGAGGTTTTCTTTTCCTCCCACAAGGAACAAAACAATTCAATTGTCCTCTTTCCTCTGCCTGGCCCCATTGCCCTGCCTTTCTCTACAGGATGTCCAGCTTATGTTCGTTTTAATTATTTTATGATGTAGGTTCACTACACTCTCAACAAAGCAACTGTTTCTCCATATTATTGCACTGTTCACACAGTCAACTTTCTTTCACGTCTTTCCTGCTTACCTGATTTTTCAGCTGCAAACACTGAAGTTTGGGGAGAGGATCTTTTTAGATAAAAATGTGCAGTGCTGTCTTAAAGCATGTTGATTATATTTCCTGACAATTTTCAACACTTAAAAAAATTCTTTTGTTCTACTTTCCCAAAATATAGTTGAATCAAAATTGTTCTTGACAGATATAAAAACAGATTTTCAGTTTGGGTTTTTTTCTTGCATAGCTTTGATTATTGCAAAATAATAAAAGGGCCAATGCTGACTTTCTAATTTAGGTTATTTGCATTTTACCATTTTATATTCTTCCTCTTCTTTTTTCCTCATTTAATTTATAAAAGGAATCTTAAATATGAAGAAATTAGAGAAGTCAATAAGTGTTTATTTATCTATTGGGTACAAATTGCTTAGCTCAGAACGCACTATTTAAGAAATTACAAGAAGGACGGTCCTAGAGCAAAGCTGTTACTCACAGCTAAACCACAGAGTTCTTTGCAAGAAAGGAACAAAAAAAGCTGCCAGAGGTCAGAGAAAATAACCTTTTTTTTCTCCATCATTCCTAGACATTAATTTTCAATTGGTTCTTATATATATATATACTATATATATATAAACCAGTCTGTGCTACTTCTATCACATCTCTCTCTATATATTTGTATATATATATATATGTGTATATATACAAATATATAGAGAGAGATATGATAGAAATAGCATAGACTAGTTTATGACACACCTAGCCAAACTAAATAGAAAATAGGTTAGATGGAGAGCTGGACTATCACTCCACTGAACTACATTAAGTTCTTACCACAAAAACCAGCAGAAGATGTGCTTTTAGAGAATTTGAGTTTCTTGATGAACTAGTGACAAAACACACAGACAAATGTAAGCACATATACATGCACTGAGTCCAAATTTACATTCTGTTCTTGACTTTTATTCTATCTGAATTTTCTAAACTCTTTTCAAACTACAGAGTGTTTTTCTTGAAGGGAGTAAATTCCACCGTGAATTCCAGCCAGCTGAAGACTTTGCACTCTGAACCCTCAGAGTCTACCCATGGAAAATTGATGAAAATAGAGTAATTATTCATCTAATATTCAGTCTCTGAAAGAGGTCTTGAACAACATTATCAAACAAAATGTCAAAATTCCTGAAGGAAATTTTTTGATAACTTTGCGCAAACTTGAGTCAGTTGTTTATAAGGAAGTTTTCCTATTGCAGATAGTTTTCTTTAGTTCCTAGCTGAACTCCTTCTCTGCAAAATTTCATAGTAGTTAGGATATGATACGATAGATATCACTTAATAAGTACTAAGCAATTCTTAAGTTATATTAAGAGCTAACTGGGCTAATCAGGAGAGCAGGTGTCCTCAGCATCTCAGATAGAAGAGCTCACCAAATGTATCAGTAGGCCTTCCAACAAATGCCAGTCAGATTACATGTCTCATTATACACATCTCCCTATTTTATAATTTCTCTTTCCTTGGGCTGCTTTATACCGCAAGAAAATAGTTTACTTTATATATACACATACATATATATATATATGTATATGTATATATGTATGTACATATGTATATATATATATACACACACACACATATATATATATATATATAGGTTCGAAATGCTTGAATTAGAATTACTGCAAAATTACAGATTTTCACTTTTGAGATACTCTTCAGCTTACAAGAAAGTGGTGGCCACCTTAAACTGCTTAGACTTAAGTCTTCACCAAAATGCTTTATGAATGATTTTAACTGCAGAGACCTAAATGCTGATGCTTCTTCACATCTCAGACTGCTGATAAGATATGCCTGGAGGAAATATCAATCTCTCCTAACAGGAACGACAGAAGAGGACGGATCCTGCTCCTCTGTCCTCAACTAGAACAAGAGATAGAAGGAAACATATCTCAATTACAACTCTAGTGTAAAATTGCTTTACTTTCTTGCCAGGCAATGTGAATGTTTTATTTGGTTTAGATTACTCTTGCTTAACTCTTGTTCCATAACAAGCAATTAGCATTTTAAGGAAAAAAAAAAAAAGTTAATATCTAGGAAACTTAAAACTTCCTAGCGGCTTTACAGGTTACTTAACCTCTCAAGCTCAGGAATATTTTCCTAATGTTTTAATGTTTTCCTTGCTTAATGTATGTTTTGTAGTGTCCATTTTATGTTTTATGACAATATAAAGAAAATGCAGGAAACAGTATATAATGATATGATTCCAACGCTGTAATTCTGGTCTTGTGCATCTAAATGATCGCATTCCTTTAATATGCCATAGTAAGTTTTAAAATGCTGCATTTAATGGTAAGTTGGGTAAACCATAATTGTAGAGCTTGGTAATGCTTGTTTTGGCTTTGTAAAGTAAGATATCAAAGTGGTATAAGATCAACTTGCCATATTTGGCACCATCATGTTCAAGTTAGACTTGTATCCTAGGTGAATGGCCAGTCAAATACAATCATCCCTCTGAAAATAGCAGGGTACTGTATATAAACTAAAAGAATTATTGGTTGTAAAGCAGTCTGGACTGAATATAACATAAACTCAGCTGGCTGAAGTAAGGGAGCTGTTTCTTTTGCTCCATAACAGAGCTTTTGTTTCTGAAGCTGCAGCCCTTCTGTTTAGCCCTGCAACAAATTCTTCTCAAATGAATTAACTGTTTGTAGATTTGATAGTGTGTTTACCAAAATTTCCAGACGTTTATTCTTTATCGTGCACCTTGTTTGGGACTATCTGTTAGATTTTAAAATATACAAAGTCTTTTCTTTAAAATCTCTGGCAGATTTGTGCCATCAAAGGTTCCTAGTCATCCAGAAGGCTACTATCGTAGCACTCATAAAAAGATGGGTCTGCCCCCCTATAAAGTAGTGTTTGCATCAGGGTTTCCCTTGTTCTCACTGCTTGCAGTGGACAGAGGCTCTGGGACCACTTCTTAGTTCTCTCTTTCAGTTACCAACATCTTGCTTTTCCCATTGCCATGCTCATCCTCTTTCATGTCCTAAAATACTTTATACAATTATGATTTTTATTTATAATAACAACAATATTATGCTTCAACTCATTAGTGTTATTAATAAAGTCAATCTCTCACTTAAGCGTTTATACGCCCTGGCATGAATATAACTAGTTGCACGTGGAAGTATGAGTGAAGGTAACTTGCATCTGTGGAACTTGCTGGCTAAAATTTGAGTGCACATTTGCAAAATCTTTACCTTGGAGATGAATTAGCACAATGCCTGAAGCAGTGAATTAACTAAATCATATGATCTGCGTTTATGTGCTTATTTGTAATGATCACTGAAGAATATGGACAGCAGTATGTTCCATCCTTTCCATTTGAATGGCCTGTAAACCCACTGTGACTTCATGTTCTGGAGAGCACTCCCGGGGAGAATTGTGATCTGCCATCTAGCAAGTGGCAGCTTGGAAGGCAGCTTTCCAAACCCTGTGCAGGTGAGCAGAAAGCCCAGGGAAGAAGGAACATGGGGTGCAGGTTCTGACTCTAATTTTTATCTTGTAGTCATCACCTTTTATTCTGCTTCATATTACAGTAAAAGCCTATGCAAATCATCAAATTCAGACAATTATCCCTGCTTGCAAAAGAGTCACAACATCACCTTGTGGCTCTGCAGTTTACTATAGTTGCACTTTATCCTTGCATTTCAAATCTCAGCTTCCCTGTCCTACCTTTTATCTTCTCTTACAAACATGATGGGAAAAAATGTGCAAATTCTAGAATACTTTCAAAAATACCACTTGATTAGTTACCTTGTACATTTTCTGGTATAAATTATAACGGGTTGAGGCAATTAATACACTACAGCTGCAACAAGCATTTGCTTATCTCTCATTCAACCACAGTGCAGAGAGAAATAATGCTTTGATAATGATTTGCCCACTGTTTGTTCACTGGTCTTTTTGTTTGTCTAGAAAGCTACTAAGAGAAGAGGTTGTCCCTTGCCACTAATGTGACGAATGCCAAATGTCAGTGATATTGACACTTACAAAAGTTTTAAGAAGAAGATGCACCCAAAAATATGGAAGAAAATATACAAGTTCCACTTGCTTCAGGATTAAGGCTTTGTTGCATAATACAGTATTAAAATGTTCTCGTAGCTATTTATATTAGAGAATTCAAGTTTGTCATTAGCGGTCTTTTCCTCTGCCACCAGTTTCTGAATATTTACAGGAGAGTCTGTATCCAGGCACAGAGAGCAGAAGTACAGTCAAATTACACAGATTATGGCCTAATGACTGATTAGTGATGAAAACTTCATGCTACACTACACATATATATTCTTTTGACTACACATGTAAGGTCTTTTAAAGCAAACATATAGCATTTTAAAGTATTTTTCTCAAAATACTTAATTTGAGTTATATTTTTAAATTCCTGTGACTCCAAAAGAGAGAGCCTTAGTCCAATGAGTCTAATTTTACTGGCTGCTTTTAAAAACAGCCAGTCTGTTTTATTTTGCATAGGAATGTTAGGCTTTAAGTTGTGGCATCTTAGGACTCATTAACTCAGTGTAATTTCCCCTTTTTAATGACAACAGTTTTCTAGTTCTAGCCCTCACTGCTTGTTTCTTTCTCTTAACAGACTGTTTCACAGCAATTCAACACCAGTCAAATATGGAATACTGCCCTTCTGGGCTTCGGGTCAACATAATTGGGAGATGAAGCTCCATCGCTGGCAGGGGAAAAAAAAGGGAAAAAAAAAAGGAACATTTTTGTGGCAGGTTAGTTTCAAAAAAATGTCAGCAGACGGAAACTCTTCAGAATTTTGGAAGGCTACAGGGATCTTGTGGGAGGTGGGTTGACGAGGCAAATGCAGGTGCAGTCGTCAAAGATGTTTGGTAAATGAAGCTTTTCACATGACACCACGAGTCATCCTAGGGACACCAGCAGCCACATGCTAGCAGGCACCCAAAAAGACAGTTCCAGCTTAGATTTGTCATGAAAATAAACATATTTGCCGGAGAGGAGTCTGGCTTTTTAGCCCTGTGTGCAGGACCCTGGGCATGCCAGAACTTTGAGGCAGTACTGGCCTTTCCCTAGAGTCAGTCATCAAAAATGGCAACACAATTTGCAAGCCCTAAGCGAGGCTTCAGTGGAGCCCACGCAGGAACAAGGTAGCCTTTGAAAGAGAGGAAATTCAAATCTGTTGAAAGAGGCAAGTTCACATAAGACATTTTGTAAACAATCTCCTCCCTGAATAACTGTAAAATAATGTGAATGTTGGATTTAGATTGCTGACTTTCATAGTGTAGCAGGCTGCGAGTGTATCGCTCCCTGCTCCTTCATCCCGGCAGTTTGCAGAGCTGTGAGGAATCCTTGAGAGTTCCCACGGGCGGAGCTGCACAGGGCTCTTGTTCAACATACGCCTGTAGCAGGCTTGCATGGCCTTTAATTTTTATTAATTTCTGACACTTAACTTTTCCCTCAAAAATTCAGCAAAATTTTGAAAACCCTGGGTTTGAATTAACTACCGGAATATGAATCCCATCATACACATTTAATCTGATCAAATAAAATCAGCAAGTTTTTAAGAAGTGCAGATGAACACATTTTTTAAAGCTAGGGGCTTGGGAACTTAAGAGGAAGCACAGCATTAAACATTCATTTTGAAGGGGATATTTCAGAGACAAAATAATTCCTGCATTTCTTCCCACTGTCTTCTTCATAGAAAGAAGACACTGTTTTACAGGCCAGACCATTTTGCCTTTGGGAAGAAACAGGGAAACTCCCTGTTGAAGGGACAGCAGCATTCCCATGCCTGCAGCCCATTCCTGTGGCTCCCACAGCTGGAAATTAAACAGAAAAAAAGTGGGTAATGCAAACTTGTGGTCAGGTTTCAAAGTTAGCACACTGTGCTAGCTTGACATGTTTGAAATCAAACTGTGCATTCTTTCATTCCATTTTTTAGTGTCGGCTCTGTCTAGGTGTTTGAAATATTATAAATATCTGCTGTGACAACGTACTATTACTCTCTCAAACACCAACATTTTTAGCACATTGTTTCTATACTGTTTCCTCTTTCTCAAAATAATACTGGACTAAATTTCACAATGCGATTAACAGTGTGAGGGCAACTAATATTAAGTAAATTAGCAGCTTCATTTTGTAGGACAATTTTGTGGATGTTTTAAATTATTTTTTCTCCCCCAAAACAGAAAGTCCAGTAAGCTAGAAGTATAGGGGAAATACCTGCTATCATAAGTGATGTTTCTAAACAAATAACAAGATGAGAAAATACCCATTCTTTCTCATTATTTTTTATAATACAGAAACAGCTTCAGCATTTTGGGGGAGGACTTAAGACATAGTCAGAACAGATAGCGACATGTAAATTCCTCACAGGCTAAGGTAAACCATGGGGGAAATGATGCCTTGGAGACAAAGCCGTTCAGAAAAATCAACCCCAATAGAGACGAACAAAGTGACAGACCCACAGGCAATTCCCAAGTCAGCAGCTCTGCTCCTTGTGAAGTCTGCTAAGAAGCAGGTATTTCCAGCTGCCTCTTTGTCATGTCATTATTTTCATTTCTGTCAAAATGCATCTTTCTTGCAACACTGACATTCACAAAACAGCCACTTTAGGCTCCAAAGGAGCCCAGTACTTCATAGTAGTTGGATCTATTCTTGAATAGAAAAAGATATACATATATATAGCTTGTGTGTGCATCTATAATATTTATATATTTAATAAACATATGCATACCTATACACACACAATTGGGTACACATAAATACTTCTACACTTAAAAATGAAGCACCTGAGCAAATAGTAGCTGGCCTGCAGCTGTGGGAAGAAGAACACAAACAGTATTTATATGGTGAAGATAGACTGGATGTTCTTATCTAGGAGAAAGTAAAAGACAAGATTGCTATATAACATCTGGAATACATTTTGAACTTTTGACATACTAAAAATAAAAACAGATGCATAAAATCCTATTGGCATAACACAGGCCAATTTTGAAAAGACTATTGTCTGCAAATGCAATGATCCTTAAAGCTTACCTAAAGGAGGGCTTAAGCATTCTGAGCAATGTAGGAAGGATAGCAAGGTAGCTAAAAACAGTATTTGGAATGAAATGCACTCCATTTTTCAATCTCTCTGTCATATCTTATTAGAAACGTAGAGCATTGGAAGACTAAACTATATAATACTTTTGGGGAAATATCTGCAGTCATTATCTGGAATTGTATATGTGGATATAATACATTAATCTTTATCATAAGTTAAATATTGCCTCCTAGACTTCATTTACTGCAAATATACAATGTAGATGTTATACGCAGACATAAAGCTCCATTTCTCCAGACACTGAGAATCTATAGTTTGAATCTGGATAGTATAACCCGACTCTAGCTTTTGGTGCTACCACCTTGAAGGTATTACAGATAATCACAACAAGAGTGGGATTTTTTTGTGTAAGAATAGTAAAATATATTACATTATCTCTCATATTAAAGAAAATCAGGCTATTATGAATATAATAGTTAGAATAATTAGAAAAACATGTTTTTGAATAGATTATACCCTTGAATTCTGGACTTCTTATATCTAGTGCAGAATCTTAGCTCATATAAACTTTCCTTAATACTATGATAACTTCTGAATCAGTTCCCTTGTACTTTAGTCTTAAATGCCAGGAAAGTATAAGTCAATATAATAGCAGGAAGAGCAGAGTAGTGGAATTTGAATTTCTTTAACTGATAAGCGAAATGTGGACTTTCGTATTTCCTCTTTCACAGTATTTCATGAATTAATAAATTAAGCTGGATTTTAACGTACAGTTTTACATTTTGTTTCTAAGAATCTTATTTCTTTATCTAGTTTATTGTTTTTATCTTTGCTAATTTCCCCACTCAAGTAGAATTCTATACTTTTTGTTTCAGTCCAGACTGCCTACAAATGAATCTAATTATTTTATAGCTTGGGCAATCTGCCTGCCAGAGAGCAGCAAGTGGACACCAACTAGTTGTTAATGTAACTTTGAAAGTATGCATTAACTTCTTTTTTTTTGTTGTTGTTTCTAAAAATGATGATAATTTGTATGGCATTGATTCAAATAATAAAAAAAAAACTTCTGAAAAATAAAATAAAAAGACAGTTAAGGTAGAATTGAGAGTAGTAGAGACTGCAGTAGAATTACTGAAGAATTGTGAGCATTTCTATGATGTGCTTTAAAGTGCTAAGCCGAGATGAGTTTCAATAGAATCGAACCGAAGAGTAATCAATATATTTATTATTTGATATAATAAATATTATGCACACAGAAAGCTGAAGCATAATTTCACAGTATCATCGAGGGGACACAGCATATGCAGAAAAGTCCTGCTAGTCCTTCATTTACACATTAATTTGTGATTCTGATTGAGTTGCTATTTCCTCCTCAGTTTGTGCTAACTTGAGAAGTTAATATTAACATTATATTCCAGCAAACAATGGAAGAAAGGGTTGTCTTTTACAAAGCACACACTTAAGATTCAACTAATATTTTCAAGACACTTGCCTTTTCAGCATGCACACACACACACACAGAAATGTAAATAATCTGCTTTTGAGAGAGGAATTACAAAGGATCTGGGCTCTGCAGAAATCCAGGCTCATGGACAGGAAGCCCAAGGCAGTCTGGCAGTTTTCGTGCAATCTTTGCTTCATTTTTCCCTGTCACATGAAGCACTCTGTGCCTTCCAGGAGCTGCTGTTAACACACACAACCCACCAGCCTCCTGGGACTGGTCCCAAAGACTTTGATGGGGCCTATTTGAAGGGCCCATCACATTTCGAAAGGGCATAATCAGCCCTAAAGAGAAGTTTGAAGCCTTAAACAATCAAAAGGCACCAAATCAAATGGAGAGCTTTACTATGTCTTAATTTTAAACCTATTGCACATAACTAACTCAACAACTTTCATCAAAAACTTTTCTTCATTCTGTGGTAATACAGAATTATGACTTTTCTGAAGAATCATTGTACTGAACGATTATGCATGCCATTCTCTTGTCATCAACTAGTACTATTCGAATGTAGGTTTAGACCTGTTTGGAGGTGGATGATGGGAATATTCGAAGTCTGTACCCACTCTCAGCTTCCATGGCCCTTAGCATTCAGCAGTGCAGTGAGTCCTTTGACAGGACATGTTGCTGGAAGGAATATGAGTTTAGTATAGTTAATGTGAGTTTAATATACAGTTCCTTTTTTTTATTTATTTTTATCGGCACATCGTGTTTCTGCTACTCAGATAGGTAACCTGGCTGTTACCTATGCACTTCTCAGTTCTCTCCCTGCTTTAACTTCCCTCAGTGCGAAGGAAACCGTGAGGGCGGTAGCAGTAGTATTGCCTGAACCTAATAAACACGCTGCAAGTGTGTGACACATGCAGGCCATTAGTCTGTGCCTGCACTGCCTCCTTGTGTATTAGCTCAGCCACCAGTGCTCCCCCCCAACAAGAAAATGCCCCGGAACAAGGCAAAACTGGGGCTGTTAGGGGCCTTTTATACTTCAGTACCTGGGTTCTTGATCAGCCACAGGTCTTGCCTAAAAATGGCCTGTGGTATGTACATGCTGACTCATTTTTTTCAAGAACAGAATAATTAAAGCAGAAGTGATTCCTGAAACACTGATATTAAGATAAACATTTGGCAAGAGAGTAATTGAGCCGAAATTGACCACCATTCATTATCTCAGCTCCGTTCCAACTGGCTGGCAACAAAATAAGTCTTAGATTCACTGTAAAAGCAAAGCAATAAAGGCGCCAACCAAGTCCAAACTATTAAAGGCAAATAATAAAAAGTTGTTGTGTTGCAAAACAACTACAGACTTCTACCAATGATAAGTTTTAATGGGCTCTTGAATAGATTCAGAAATAGCACCAGAACATAGATTTTTGACAGTTCTGGCATCTAATGGTAATATTAAAAACACATACATACACTCGAAAACCCACATGAATTCCTACTAATTCCTAAAAAAATAAATCACCAATTCCTGCATCAAATTTGGATGTCTAATTTCTAGTTGTCTTAAATGAGGAAAATTCTGGCATTCTTTATAGGTCACTCATTCTTTTAGATGTTACTTATAAAAACAACATAATCTTTTTCATTTTTGCATTAACAATAGTTACAGTTACCAAAGGTTATGTTATGAGCTGCCTAGATCCACAGCAGAAATGTACGCACGTGGAAAAGGAGTGGAGGGGCTGCTGTATCAATTACACTGCACTGTGCTATAGAGTAACAGTAAGGGAACCTCAAAAAAAAAAAAAGAAAAAAGAAAAAAGGGATTTGGGCTGAAACAAACACCAAAAACTTTATCCAAACGGCCAAGCAGGTCTGGCAATGCTGCATGGTATTTGCACCTTCTGTACTCACAGAGAATTGAATAGTGATATTACTACCTGAAAAGCTGCTTTGTCATTTTAAATATGCAGTGAGCTTTTTGTGGAAGAGCAGGGTATTTTTTTTTTTGTTTGCTTGTTTGAAATGGCTCTCATTCAGGGTAGTTTATAGTCTGACAGAGTTGTAACATCCTGAGGCCAAACACATTCCCAGAGAAATCCCAGTCATAGTATCTTCCATTCACAAATCAGTCGGTGGTTCTGTGGATCCATAATCCACAAATTAGTTCCCAGCTATATGCCAGTATTCTGTAGCTTCAAAGACAGGCTGTCTGTATCAATATCAAAAGAGAGTGCTACTGTCCGTGTGCTTTGGGTGTACTGTATGGAAAGCAAGAGTGAAGGAACTTAGTGGAGAATTAGAAATTGTCAGACTAAATGTAAAACAATAAAATACAAAGTAAATGAAATATTGTGCTCTTTAATAGTGGTAAGATTTTACTTTAACATGATCAGATAGAGCAGGTGTGCTGAAGAATGAAGTAGGCGAATGAACGTGATTGTATTTCATCTGGGCAGACAGAGCAGAATCAAGCCATAATGTAGGCTGGCCATCACCTGTTTTTTTTTTTTTTCAAACAACCATAATCTTCATTTTGACTAATTAACAAAACCTACAGCGAAAAAAAAAAAAAAAAAAAGGTGCATTAGCCCCTTGTAACACCAGCTGCTTTTCTTTTCTTTTGAGGCACAGAGAATCCACCGTGGGGTGGGTTCTTCTGGACTTCTTTTTCCACACAAAGTTGGGGACAGCAAAACTCTTGGATTCAACATAACCCCAGGCCTAAACCTTACTTTCATTGCAGCAAAACGATGGACATACATACATACACTTCAAGCCTTTATTTCCAGAGTTGTAATCTCAGGTGTAGTCTGTTCGGTAACTTTTACAGTAATTCTGAACTAAGGCAATAGCACCAGAGCTGTTCTTACCTCAATCACTTGTGCAGAATTCAAAAACTAGTCCGCATCCCCAAGGCCTCATCTACCAAACCATAACCTCTAACCCCATCTCTAACCCCCAGTTATATACGGCCTATGTGTATTTATCAAAAAGAAAACAGTCATGAATATTCCACCCAACTTCCTATTCCTGCAAGAGGTGCAGTGTAAGTATGGGTCTAGAAAATAGCATTCTTCTACCCTATTCTTACCCTCAGCCACATCCCTAACCTGTCAATCCATTGACAGCAACAACCTGTCTCTTATTCCCCCAGCAATAACCCAGGCTCTTGGACTCCTATTTTGTATATTGTAACTTTCATGACAAAATATACAACCTTAGCTGAGGGAAAAGGTAGTAAACTGAAAATAAGATATTTTCCCGTGATAATATGAAACCACTTTCTATTTCCACAACCTGAAATATGAGATAATCAAGTCACTTGCCTGTAAATTATGTTGTTGAGGCCTAACCTAAACCTTATCCCTCTTCTCCTGTTGACAGCAACCTCCCTAACTTCAGATCTATTAAAAATTGATGCTGAGGTGGGAGCTGGACACTTCCTAATCTTAATCTGAAAAATAGCGAGTTGTCACTGAATGAGAACAAATGTCAACAGTCTGTAGCATCACTGGTCTCCCTTCTGCCCCTAAGAGGGTGCAATATATTGGATTCTGAACAGGAAAGCGAATCTCAGGCTTATGCAGGAGACCAGCTGGTCTCAGGACGTTAGAACAATCCCTGCTTCATTTTATTTACATTTAGCCTAAAGATTCCCAAACCTCAATCCTAATTACACTTTCCATAGCTGCAACCATAACTTTTGCCATATTAATAACTAGGGGAACAATTACTACAGGAAAAATCATCGGCTTGTGGTCAGCTGAATCTCATTAATTCTTATTTCTGTAAGAAATAGATTCTACCTCATTCTACCCTTCTTGATGTTTGAGCTTCCAAAATCCCAGCCTTAACCTGTTTTGAACAGTACCACCACTCTTACTCTTACCTAGGTCAACAACTCCACAGAGACTGACACAGGAAAAGAGTGTAAGACTTGGGCACTTCCTGCCCAGTTCTCACCTCTGCAGTTTTTGCAGAGTCCAGTGCAAATTTATAATTGCATAAATTCTATAATTGTATTCCTGGAAGACAAGAAAATACCAATCTCTAGCTTTCCACAGTATTGTTTCTATGCTTATCTGCACGGGACCCTGTAAAATAGCACATTACTCAGGGATGCAGACACATTATATTACAAGTCCTAACCCCAACTTCAAGTGTAACAAAAGCCTTGCTCAGATCTACAGAATGAATTCCAACTGTAAAATAGAATAGAGACCCTTAGTTTATTTCTACATCTGGTATAGAAGTATCATTTTCTCTGGAGGAAGAAAATGACTAAGGGCTTTGGCTGCTAAGTATTCGAGCACAAAACTTGCTGCCAAGATCTTTGCATTTATGAGAAATGAATTTACCACTTGATGCTTTATTTTCCTAAGCCCTAACCTTGCGCTTAACACTAGACTTATTCTTAGCCTACGTGAAAGCATAAAGCAAGGCACCGGTTTCTGTAAATGCCTGCCTCTTCCCTATCTCCTTGTTTCTCACAGGCTCCAAATGTAACCAAACAGTTCCAAATTGTGACAGTTTAGATCCAAATTCTCAGTCTTAAACCCATCCCTAATAAAAGTTTCATTTTTAGGAAGGGTACCAGGTTCTTCAGCTCCACTAAAACCCTAACCGTCATAACACCTACCTCCTAGACAGTCTACTAGACCCCATACGCAGGGGGCTTGTACGCATACAGATAAAACTCAAGGCGTAGGATTCTATCAATATTAGCATATTTCATAACTCTAAGAGTTGGAGTTAGAGCAGCAATCTGGTAAGCCAGATTTTTGCTCTTTGCTTTTGCTAGGAGTGACATAAATGCCTCCAGGGAGAGGTATCACCAGGTATCAATTCGTATGAGCCACCACCATTTCTGGACACACCGCAAAACCTCTTACTGAATACAACAATAGCAACAGAAATTTTCCCAAATTTTGATCAACACTCATATATAAATTGTATCTAAATTATGTACAGGCTCATATATAAATTATGGAGAGGCAGGGGCTAATCACTATAGTATAAAACAGTAATGAGTAATGGCTTTTTTGACCTAGGCCTCTCTCAGTTTCTGGGGGGAGTGCCAAGTCCACATCAGAATTCTTGATACTTTAATTTACAAACCCTATTTTAACCTTATTTATTACTAGGGGATCAATCTTGGCAATAAAATACAATTTAAAGTTTTGGATTCTATCCATCCTGCTTTTCTTCTTACCCCTGAGCTTTTGCAGAATCTACTGCCAATCAGAGATGATGATGCTTTAGATCCTATAATCGTAACCCTAAACTCCCCTTCAAATGGGGAGGGGAAAGGGAGTAGGGGGGCATTTGTGGGTCAAAAAGGGTCCTGTTGGATTATGTGTTTTTTCTAACCTTCTTTACAGCTAAAAAAAAAAAAAAAAAATCATTATAGGAAAAAAGTAATATAAGATTTTACGTTCAATCACCACCTGCCATAGGTGATATGCAGAATCTTACAGTAAATTTAGAACTCGACACTTTCTACTCCAAAACCCTGATGGAACCCCACCCTAATCCTAACTTTATATAAACCTGGTAGCTCGGTCCTAAAGCTGAAGTCAAACCTTGTACACTCGATCCTTTACATTTCTAATCCTAACCTTAATGTGAACTTTTATTTTTTACACAAGCCTAGAATTTTTAGTGAAACTTGCTGCTGTTTCTGGCTACCACTCCAGTTACTACATCTTTAGTTTAAAAATGTAAGGAATTTTCCACCAGAAACTGTGGAAATTCAATCCTCAATATACATACGACAACTAAAATGAACTGAACTTGCAACCACCTCATGGCTTTGCTTTTGGAGACATAAAACCCAGAAAGAGCAGATCAAGGATGCCAAGTGCAGCTCTGTCTAACCTCTCCAGCTCTGTCAGTGTCAACTGAAGAGGCTTCTTTACATTCTCAATAGGAAAAGAAGAGTAATGCTAAGGTTGCTATACTGCTTTTGCAGCTGACCAAGTGAGTATTGAACTCTACTGCTTTGCATGGAGTTTCTTTTACCATCACTTGTTCTTCCTGATTCTTAGGTACCTGCAAGAAAGAATCATGGACACTGAGACACTCCCTAGTCATAAGAGTTTGGTGAGGGACAGAGAAAACCCTGCCTGTATTGCCAAAGGTTGTCCTATTAATGAAAATAGCATATGGTAGAATATTACACTTCTTGAGGACAGAATCACAGAAACAAATATGGTTGTTTATTTGGTCTATATACATGCATTCATATATTTCTCTCCCATAAAAAGTACCCCAAAAGTTAACATAACCTAGCAGGAGTCATTCCACTAATCTCCATTTGCAAGAGATCTTTTTTTTTTTTTTTTTTGGCAAAGCTTTGTTTCACTGATTCACTGTTCACTGAAGCAGTATAACTTTTTTTTCTCCAATAGTATCATATAATAAAAAAGTCTTCAAAAACATAAATCTGTATGAGAAATGAGACAAGGATAAATGTCCACCTACGAAAATAAAATAAAATAAAGTCATGGTGTAGGCAGTGAGTGATGAGATGCATCAAATTTTGCTACACTCATTTTGTAAATTTTGCAGATGACTGTATTTTACAAATAGCATGTTGTGCTGTGAACCAAACTGGAAAAGGAAGTTCAAGCTTTAGAAGGCATCAACATCTGTGCAAAGCTAGAAAAAAAAAGTACTTTAAGACAAGTCTGTGTTCCTGAGATACATAAAAAACAACAATAGCAAAGAATATTGGCCTCTCAGGAGGTTTAAAATATCCCCTTCCTTACAATGCATTAGTTATTCCCAGTGAAATAACCCCTTTATATACAGAGAGAAGTCTCTGCATTTGGTTACATGAGGGAACCTGCTGTTCTTGCAGGATGATTGCAAGACAGTGAAAGAACACCACATTTGCGTTACATTTTCTTATAGAGTGCCCGTAGTGAGTAACATGAAAGCGTTGCTAAGAGTTTCTTGTAAGCTATATTGGGCCAAGGAAACATACTCCACTCTATAGTTCCTAACCCATCCCCCTCTCTGCCCCAAAATACAACAATGCCCCATCTGTGCACATGCAAGAGAGCAATTCCTAATATTTAAACACAGGCTAATCAGCCACCATTGATGTATCAGGGACAGAACATAATGAATGTCACAGTGCTTGGGCTTTCTTTTCACTAAAACTGTCCTGAAGAGTAACGACGAACACGAAAGCCAACAGAAAGAAAAAACACTGTGAATCACAGTTGATGTTAAAAATGACGTTATTCACCTCTCATCAGTTTTTCATGTTTCAACCCTCTCTCTGATTCAGAATAATATCCAAAATTACTCTCAAGTGGTGAAATTTTCTACCAAAAATCTTTAAGAACTATTTTATGAGTCTTCATAAAGTTTACCTGTCCTCTAAAACATCTCTATTCTTTGAGGAATTTTCATTGCACCTAGACTATGATTACTGTGTTCTGTGACATGGGCATGGCAATTAACCATAAATAATAACTATTACAATCAGTTCAATGATACTCAATAATCCTGAAATACCAAATTTAAGGTAGATATTTAATTAAAGTTACTAGTGATGTGCTGAAAGATGTGGATCACATCCCTTCAAGCATCTAAATTGCATATAATGTTTGGCTTAGGAGAAACTGCAGAATCTCATGGTAATTTATTACACATCTGTGTGGCTTAATGTAGCAGCATCCAGAAATAACTCAGCCAGCTCCACAAATTGTGCTTCTGGTACTAGAATTAATATAGTTGTGTAAACATGGAACCCCACCTGGACTAACATGTTCTCCATTTAATGTCTTACAGTGATGTAAAATTCTGGTCTGTGTGGCCAAATATTCAGCATTTTGACTCATCTTGTTCCACTCAGACCTGATGAAAGGGCATGAGAAAAAGTGGATATCTTTCCACAGACACTTTGGGACTGAACCACATCCCCTAAAATTTAAATAGCTCTCAAGACACTGTGTTAAGTTACTCTTCCCTATACTGTGACATTAACTGCCTGTTCTTTCTCAGCATCTCTCCAAAATGCTTTGTCTTCCTCTCTTGGCTAGAGACAGCCCTTTTCTTTCTATTAGGATCCCTTCTAGCTCCTCTAGGCTAATCCTCAGGCTCAAGAACACTTATGACAGAAATGCTTGTGTAATTCATAAGCAGCAGCAGGTAACTTAAAACTACACAGTAAAGGAGATCTTCCAGCAACAAAGTGTTAAGTAAAAGCAGTGGGCTGCCCTTAGGCTGCCTCCTGACACTGAAGCAGGAGAAGGATGAAACACCAAAGGAATTAGACTGATTTGTTCCCATCTGGCAAACCTTTGCAGACACACACACGAGGGAAGCAAGCAACAGGAGGACTCACAAGCCATTCCTGGCTTTTAGGTAGCTGCCATGTGTTTAGGGTTTAAGAGGGACAGATCCATGACTAGCTCTGAAGGAACAAGCTGGGACAGAGAAACATGGTACGGACATGCTATTTTGGTGCTCCACAGCATGCTACTGTACCTGAACTACTTGAAGCACCAGAATATGTTGAATGTTAACTACTGAAAGCCGTTGTTTTTGAAGCAGGAGGGCAAGCCAGAATGTTTAAATGTAGTATGCACTTGCACTAAAAAGCAAGCATGGGTTTCTCTCTTTGGAAACTTTGCCCCCCGACTGTCAGGACGAGGCAGGGAGGCTCCCCTCAACGCCCCGGGATTAACAGCTAACGCTACCAGGGGGCACTAACGGCTCCTCCTCAGGGCCTCGCGTGCACTAACGGTTCCTAAGGGCACTAACGGCTCCTCCTCAGCGCCCCGCGTGCACTAACGGCTCCTAAGGGCACTAACGGCTCCCCCTCAGGGCCTCGCGTGCACTAACGGTTCCTAAGGGCACTAACGGCTCCCCCTCAGCGCCCCGCGTGCACTAACGGTTCCTAAGGGCACTAACGGCTCCTCCTCAGCGCCCCGCGTGCACTAACGGTTCCTAAGGGCACTAACGGCTCCTCCTCAGC
>VZSV01000054.1:2499143-2518550 GCA_013398735.1 Nothocercus julius
AGTTGGGCTGCCGGGGGTGGCCGCTGGGAGCCTCTCGCCCAGCCCTCTGACGGGATGAAGCCTTTAGGGGCATGCGGCGCTGCCGGCAGTGCGGTTAAAGCCCCTCGTCCGCCTTCAGTCTGAGGGCTGGGCAGCGGCGAGGACGGGTCGGAGGGGCTCGTGCGAGGCCGGGCAAAGAGGGAAGAGCGAGGGAGCCCGCTGCCCCCAGCCACTCCCCCCTCCCCCTCAGGCATTTCACGTATGGCTCCGTAGGAGAAACCCTGGGAATACCGTGCAAAGGACGGAGCTGGTGCAAGTCGAAGGCGCCTGGCTTTAAGTCGCACTCGCGGACGCTCAGCATGGAGGTGCAGAGATGGTCCCCACGGTGGAAAACGAAAAGGTGGCCCTGGGACCCCGTCGTCACCCTACTCATCGCAGCCGCCCTCCTTCTGCGGGCCGCGGAGGTCCGAGGTGGTAAGGAGCGCACGGGGAGTGCTTGTGGAGCGGTTTTTTATTTTATTGTCCCCCTCCCTTCCAGCCCTGAGCCCGGCCCGAAGTCATGAAGGGGGGTGGAGGGTTGAGCCGGAGCTGATAAAGTTCCCTGGGGCAGGTGGTCGGTGCCGGCTCTGCTCCTTGGGTCCCCGGGTGTGCCTGGCTCTCCCTGCAGGGACCTTCGTGCCCTGCCGCTTTGGGCCCCGTCTCTGCGAGGTCACGCGTGGGAGCGCGGCGCCCTCTGCGTCCCCGCGGGCTCCCGTGGGGTGACAGCCAGGGCGAGCCGGCCCCGCAGACAAAGAACCCCATGGGCAACACAGTTTGCTTATAAATCCTTTCCTTCTGCATAAAGGGCTCTCCAGAAAGAGAAAACTCCAAGCTCCCCTCTTTGAATCATTCCGAGTAGAACTTAGTGCTTCAACTTTCCTGAAGTACCGTTTGTCTTAGGAGCTGCAGGGAGCTGCGTGCCTAAGGCTTGCTCTGGTATTGAAGTCAGTGAGAGCCTTTCCATTGACTGCAGAGGGAGCAGAGTTTGACCTAATTTCCCTAATGGGGAACAAGGGAGATACTTCTGAGTGGTCTTTTATGTATTCTAATCTATTTTAAAGTGGTTCAGAGATAAAAATGGAACGTACTGACTCACGTTTGAAAGTAGGAGCAAGAAAGTATTGAGAAATGAAACAAAATAGCACATGAAAGCGGGTGAAAATCCATGAAAATGATGCAACTTTTGATTAGGGTAAAATATCGTTATAAAATATAAATACCATATAAGCTCTGTTAAATCCAGTATCTTTTGACTGGGCTTTCATAAATTGCACCAACATAATGAAACTTACACAGGTTATTCATATAAAGTGCTAATCACATAGTAATGAATTCCTTTTAAGACAACAGGATCTGTTCCATTAGAGAAACCTCAAAAAATTCCTAAAATTCTTGACTTGACAAGTTTCTTCTTTCAACTCCCTTTTTTTTTTTTTTTTTTTTTTTTTTTAACGATTTATAAGCCTTTTCAAGGACATTGAAATCTAACTCTTACTATGGGTGCAAAATGTTATTAGGAATCCTGACTGAAAATGAGGTTATGAAGCTCTATATTGAAAATACGTTTTGTATCTTCCGCACAAGTGAATCTCTGTTTGGACAAGCAGATTAATTTCTAGTATATTGTGTGTGTTTTTTACAGTCATCTTAGGAAATACAAAGGTTCCTTGTGTTTCCCCCCTAGACATCCTTGGGAACTAGTGGGAGTTCTAGGTGCAGAAGGAATGCAGAGCTGGGCCCTCTAGGAGTGGCAATGCACCTAGTGCTGTTACTTGATAGTAGTGAGTTACGCTGCAAAGATGCAAGACCGTTTCTGAAATGAAAGCTGTCTTAATATATCTAACCACTCAGCCTTTAAAAAAAGACACTTTTAAATTAGAAATGTATAGGAAAAACTGACTCTTAGCCACAAGGAACTGTTATAATGTATAGATGCAGTTTTAAGGTTGTAACAATGTAAAACACTTTTGTCATGCCTTTAGTTTACAGTAACATATTTTTGTACACTGATTTTAATAATAAAATGCTGTCAATCCTCAGAAATAGAAGAAATGTAACAAATTCTGAGATAAATATAGCCAAAGTAAGTAGAAATGAGATTCAAAATCAAAGGGAGATTTGATTAAATTGAGTAGCTTAGTGGTCTCAGCTGAAAAGCTTGTTTGAGTCCCAGGGATCAGCAGGTGAAATGGTCCTCTGGTCCTGTCTTCCCAGCATAGTGCAAAGGAGAGCTGTGTGTGTGTGTGTGTGTGTGTCTGTGTCTGTGTCTGCTATATAATTCAGTGCCTCTTTTTTTATTATTATTATTTCTAAAGGAAAGTAATTATTTCCACCTCAACAGACATCTGGCAAAGAAAATGACTGATACATGTGGTAGGTTCTCTAGAGCATGATTCTTGATATTTATTTTTTAAAGGAAATTTGGCAAGGATTCTAGAAAAGGCTGTTGAGGCTGAAAGGAGCTGTTTCTTTTTACTAGCTCTGCAGAAAAGATGAATACTTCCTGACTAATTTTTGTGTGTATCTTAACAAGTGTAACCTAAACATGTTGTTTTTGGCTTTACTGTCTATCACCTATTATTTGAATGTTACTGGGAAACAAAAATCTTTGTTATAAAACCTTTTCTGATGCTGTGGGACTTTCTGATTGCTGGAAAAATTGGAAAAAGAAAAAGTTGCTGGTAAAGCTATGCCTATGGCAGTTATAAAATGTAGCAAAGGAGTGGTCCTACTCACTATGGCAATCGTCTTGCCCAAAATAATTCCATCTCCTCTAAATAAGGCCCTTATGCGGGGTTGCAGTGTAATAAGAGGCATGACATTACTGCTGAAGTGAAGTTATACCTAAAACACATTGGAGCAATTATGTCTCTCCCAGATTTGTTTTTTACAGTGGTGAACAGTAGGGTTTCCATCTGCCAGCAAGATTAAGAAGTTGCTTTTCTTTCCTCAGTAAAGCTCTCTGCTTCTTTTCAGAAGAAATCTGCCCAGCTTTGGTAAATTTATTGTTGTTCTGGCTATGTGTTGGTAATAGGGGAGAATAAATTAAGCAGAGTTTGGGAGAAATCTGTCATGTTCTAGGAATGTGAAGTTTCATGCAGTGTTAAAGACTTGTCCTGTGGATGGACTCCGTAGAGGAGAGTGACTCTAAAGAAATTAGACAAATGCACATGCGTTTTGTGAGGGCTTATGACTGTACTGCCCAGTATTAAATACCAAGTTTGCAGACTGTAAATGGAAGGATTAATTGATGACCTTGTTATTACAATAGCAGTAGAAGCTGGCAGAACTTAAATTATTTTCAGAACATTATCGCACATAAGGGGCTGTAAAAACCTTTGTAAACTCTAGATCTGGGACTTCAGTGCATGTCAAAGTGTTAATGCATACAGTGTGTGAAATAGAAGTTACTTGGCAGAGCTGATCTTATGGGAACAAATTGTTCACTACCAAGCTCAATTGAAAGAGGTATTATAAAATATGATAAAACTTAAGATCCTGATTCTGCCATGAATGGTATCACTGGCAGCTAAACTTTGCGTGCAATGAGTCAAATCATGGTTATCTTGCTAACGTCTCACTGCAGTCTAAGCTTTACTCATATACCTATATCTATTCGCTTGATTTATCTAATCAAAATAGAGTAATCTGGCAGTTTATCAAGTATTCATAGTAGCAAAAGAAACATTCAAGGCTCTACAACCTTGATGTCTGCTAAAGTAGAATTCCTGCTCAATCCTATTCAATAGGATCTGGGATTGATCCTATTGAATACCCCTAATCAGCCCCCACAACTGAGGTTGATTTGCTTGTCTTGCTGTCAAAAAGGAGTGTTATCTTAACATCACTGCCAGTATGGTAACATTTTCACATTTCATGACTTAGACATAAATGATTTTTTTAAAATAGGATTATTTTAAATGGCACTGCTTGTAAATGTTTTCCTTAGCTGTATCTTTTTCTAAACATGGTTCTATGCATAGAGCTAACTGTGTAGAAGTATTTGACATCTGAAAGCGCTTTGAAACTGACTCAGGTGTTTGGGATTAAGTAGCTCTTTGTTTATCTACAAATCTTTGGGTTAAGTGGCCCCAGCTCTCTCATATTTGGCTGCTGAGGGTACACCTTTTCTTTTGCTGTAGCAATGACATTTTTAGCTTGTGTCTCTTCTTGCTATGGTAATAGAAACATGATACTCTAAGAATTTAATACTTGTTTTGCTGATTTTCACAGTTGGAAATACTGCCTCCGCTCTCTGTCCAAAAGGAACGTTTTTGATGTTTAGCAGAGGCCTCAGCATAGACACTTGCCCTGCAGATCTGGTGCAATCTGCTTTGATGCAAAGTAGGAGCAACTCCACAAAAGCTTTGAGACAGAGCTTAAAATATTGTAAACAGATGGGCGAATACAGCTCTACACCAGATCATTAAGTGGTCCAATATTTTATAGGTAACAAGTGAAGCATTTTATGGAGTCAGGATCAAGTCTTAAATGCTCAGCTGTAATCAGTGTTGCAGAGCAAGTAATAAAAGTACCAAGTGACTAAATTACGCCGCCTGAGCCGTCTTTCAAACTAGATAATCAGATTCATTTTTGTAATCTTGGAAATGCTTCGGACCTCATGTTTGCAGTCCACAAAATTGAGTTCATATTATCCAGTTCTGTAAAGCGCTTTGGTTAGCGCCAATAAAAAGCATTGGCAGCTCCACAATGGGTACTGCAGGACTGGTGCTGGGATGCTTGGTCCTGGAAATCCATATCCCCAGGGGAAAGCCCCTAAGGAAGAGCTGAGCTGGCCAGCAGGACTGGAGGCTATTGCTCCTTGGGACGTAGCGACCAGAACCTGCAGTGAGAGAGTAACAAGGTCCATTCCCCCAGAGAACTGGGAGCTGAATTCCCCCTTTTGTACTTAACATGCTCCTCAATTCACACTCCTGGGATTTTACTGCTGTAGTAATGCTTGACAGGGTGCTGCAGTGTATTCTAAATGCCACAAAACTGTCAGTCTGTAACAAATCCAAATGCTAACGTTAAAAATTTCCCTGTTAATGATTTGTGCCAACACTAGAATTGATAGAGCTCTTTATGTTCTTGCAAGCTAGCTAGTAATCTAAATTGCTGCTAATTGTTGATAGAAATCAAGTAATCTGGGAAAAGGAAGGGGAGGGGAAAGAGTTATCAGATTTCACAGTAGGGAAACTGCTGAAACTGCTTGACAAAGGGTAGCTAGAATAAACACATATAGAAGAAGTTGACAAAATCCCTATTTAAGACTGATTTGCAAAGAAAACTAACTTTCTGGACTAACAGCACTGCTCTAAGATGTCAACAGCAGAAACTGAAGCTTAGCCACCTCCTCATGAGAATTTTCTGTGTTCATGAAAAATATTTTCAACTCTTATCTTTATTAAGCCTTTGGCCTCCTATAAGTGTTACTTAGAAACCATCGTTATAGTAGTATTTAATTCTGTCTGCCTGTAGAAACACAGGGAACCCCTAACCCATTTACAGTTATGAAGATTCAGAATTTTAAGGAAAGTCACTAACTGTAGGCTATTATGCCTTTAATAGGTACCATGGTTTCTAAAAAATCGTGGAACAGCCAGTTCCTTATATGTAAGGTTCTAAGTATATACCTAGAAATCTAACTATGGGTGTCCTTTTTGGAAAATCTTGTACATGTATAAAAAGTCCCTTCATCATTAGCCACCAAATGTGCATATTTTAGTCTACCAGGGTATAATAGCTTCTACTCTTTAAATGATCTGACCATAAAGTAAAATAAAACCACCCTAAGCTTTATAAACACCGCATTTAGAATTAAAGATGAATGTTTCAACACTCCTAAGTTTTAATTTCATAGTATTTCCAATGGAATAGACTTTACGGGCAGAATGAAGCATATTTTGATGGAAATAAAGTAATGATTTAGAAACACTAGTCTTATTTCTAAAAGTCTCACATAATTCTCTTTTATTGGAGCGAACTAAGATGTTTTCTACTCTAGGTTGTCTTGTATCAATTGTGAGTTAGTGACTCTGTTACAGGGTACTTCTGTGGTTGTTTGTGATGAATTTTCACTTTCACGTTAATCCAAAGAAAGGTGTTGCTGATGAATGGTGATAACTTGGGAAGAAAATAAATAGTGTTTATTGTGTTTAGAAAGGGAATAGTGACATTTACTAAAGGTATTATAAGTAAACAGTGGCACACTGAGTTTTCTCAGACATATCAATGTAAAGTAAAAGACAAAAGAAATTCTTTCTTTGAATTTGTTTGATATTTCTGTTTAAAATGTCTGCTGCTATGTTATCCAGGAGCATCTTGTAAGTGATGTAGATAAATAGGGATGGATCTTTTTGCGTGAGCTCTCTTAAATTTAAGAGATTAAAAGCCAGGTTTTACATGTCCAAAATCTAAATATCAACAGCCTTTCCAATTTTATGCTTTATTAGGCACTTGAACAAAGATTTTAAAAAAAAAAAAAAAAAAAAAAAAAAAAAGTCTAAATGAGTTACGCCCTGAACAGTATCTGATGGGAATGAATTCTGGAGCCCAAGGTTGCCACAACAGCCACCTGACTGTCATCGTGGTCCGAGTGGGTTTTGTTTCAAGGCCTCACTTGCTTTCAAAAGTGCAGAACCTGTTTGTTTTCTTCTCTGTCCCCTATCTGCAATAGAAATCATCTTCTGTCATTAATCAACCAGCACTTTTAACTGCTGCAAAAAGAAGGAGAACAGACGCCAAGTTTGAGGGTTATGTTAATTTCCAGATAAAGTTTGTGTGTGGCTTGCAGCAGGTTCCACCAAGAGAAAACTCTAGATGATGGACTGTCCATATAAGGAGAATTGTCCATTCTGATCTTCTTGGATAGCTCTTAAACTTGCTTCACAAAACTCTCCTTTGAATGACTAATATCTTTTCAATATACATGTCTTGAGGGTCACTGAGATGAACAGTAATAGGTTCACTTTAGGTACTGGACCTTTTAAGATCTTAACTAGACATGAAATACTGAGTGATATCCACAGAAGAGGGCAATTGCACCCACTCTTGGAGTTGATCTATAAAGTGCTTTTAAACAGAGCCTTTCATAGGAAAGGATGGTTAGAAACTTTCTTTTTGATGACTGAATAGTCTGTGCGGATCAAAAAAGGCATTTTTGAGGAAGCACTGCAAAAGTATGATGAAAACCTTCTGCAAAAATGTCTAGTATTAAAGTGTCTAGGTCAAATGTGACACTGTCTGAATTTGTCTGATGATTTGCAACAGGAACAGACTAAAATTACTGGCAAGAGGCTGTGATTGGAAGCTTGTATTTATGCTAAGAAACAGTGGCTCAAGTGTTTCCTGTGCTTAAGTGCAAACTGATTGACATGTGCATGTTAGCTGCCTAGAATGGCAGGGGACAGTTTTTTTCTTAGTTGTATCGGTGGAGCTCTAGTGGTAGTGTGCTTAATGACCATAGCTAGCACTTACATTAACAGTTTTGCCTAGACTGATTTGGGAATCCTTACATACTTGCTATTTTGAGGCTGTTTCTGTTGGGTCCCCTTTGCCTCTCAATAGTATACTGGTACACAAGACTCATGGGTGACAGTTCTTCTCATGGTTTACAAGGGAAAATTCGTTTTAGGTTAAAACCCAGGCGCTTCTGGCCCAAGCACATGTTTTAAAAAGATAACTTCGGCTTATTCAAAATTGTTTCAAAGAGAGAATTACTCAAGAAACTTAGGCTATGGGTTAGTTTCAGAAACTCATCATATGGAAAGAGGTTATTTTGCTGGTTTCCATTTTGCTTTATTTCCTTTGGCTTTACAGCCAGAAAACTGCCTGTAGCAGTTGGCAGAGGTGGATAATATCTGTACACCTTGGATAGATCCGAATATTTTGGTTTTACATAGCATCGCTCTTGCTACGTTCAGCAAAGTCAACAAGGAGTCCCCTCTCGCAAGGAGTCCCCTCTCAGTCGCCATTCATAACTGCAAAGTTGTTAAAGACAATTAACTTTACAAGGTAATTCTAGCTAGAGAGATATTTGTGTGTGTATGAGTGTGTATAGTAGATATGTATGCATGTTTTACCCTTTTGTCCAAAATAGTTGCCTCTGGTGTAGATGCAAAGACATTTCTGCACACATTAGATGGATTGGTGTTCTGTACAGTTGGCTTTTGGAGGGTGCATGGGTTTTATCACAAAGCAGAATTTTAATGGCTGCCTGGAGCATATATAAGAAACTTAATCGTCTGTCATTGATCTCTTCAGTTTGCAACGATCTCAGTTACAGATAGCATATATGTAAACAAAGAAAATGTGATTAAGCACATTTCAGGTGTAATTATCTCCTCTTGCATTTAAATGCCAATGCCAAGAACGAGGCCTAACCATACCAAAGCCAACTCTCTTGCTTCTAATACACCTCCCTGTTCTTGTAATGTGAAACCCTTTACCTAAGGGTCATCTGTTCACCTACAAGAAGCATTGGAATGATAAAAAATCATCCACAATTTTTGGAGTCCTCCCCTTGGACAAGACGTCTTGGTGTCTTGTGGTAAATAAGCCATAGGCATGACTTGTGCACCTAAAGGAGTCCAGTTTCTGCACTAGTGCATGGCTTCTCAGCCTCTCATTCCCTAAATTTCCTAATCTGTGTTGCTATTACCCTGGAACTTCCTCCACAGGCAGTTTCTGTCAAGGGAAAGGAGAGGCACACTAGGTAAAAAAGACTCCTGATCACATATATTAGGAAATTAAAGTGGAAAAAAAGGGATTTCCCTCACCCTATATAGTAAGCTATGCTTACTTATGATAGTCTAACATATCAAAAAGAAGAATATGTTTTGTCATCTTCCACCTAATTTCAGAAATAATTACATTGATATTCACTGCTTGTTAAGCATTATGCAATATAAAGGCACTAGAATTTGATCCATATGTGTAGTGTCAGTATCAGTATTAATAGTGCTGATATATGTCAGATTTTATTTCCATTTACAGGCTATGGAATGAAATAAACTCAAACATTTTTAATTGCAAATATGCAATCAAAATGTAGTACAGATATTTACAGAGTTCATTTCAATCTATAATTGAGTTATCTTATTTAAAAGCTATTTTAAGTATTAACCCATTAAATACAGTATGTTGCTGTAGCCTTTAAAATAATCTATAGGAAGTCCAGGTATGGAAATAATAACAAAAATTGGAAATCAGAATATATTTGAACTTCCTTGCTCTTCAAAGAAACAAACGGAAAAAAATTCCCTCCTGTAATTCACTCCTGATATTCTGTGCTGACCTGAGACTATAATAGTGTGATATAATATACAATTCACAATTACTTAAGTACACTGACTTGTAGATGCTCTTAATTTATTTGGCAAGACATAGATCGGAATCATATTATTGAGCTCACAATATTTGATAGTCTTAACTTTCAGCAGAGATGCGGAGTTGTATGTTTTAGTTTTTTTTTTTTTTTTTTTTCTCCTATTTAAAATACTTCTGCACCATGTTAGAAGCTTTTAAAGTAGCTTAGAAGTTTTTAAATCTCTGTCATTCTGTCTCTCTTTGTCCCCAGAGTTTCCACTTAATCCATGTAGGAGAAAGCTAAAGGGAGAAGATCAGATATGACTTAGGTGTTGCATTTGATAGGTTTTCATTCATTCCAGTATAAATGCGGAAATGTTACTCAGTGTATGGATTTACCTCAGTATACGTTGTTAATGAGGACCAGAATTTGGCTCTAAATTTAAATACTAAGAGTTAAAAGTTGTTTCTGCTCTTGGGCTGTTACACCATTAAATTTATCTTGTGCTTTCCCTTTTTTTTATTTTATTTTTTTTAAAAGGCACTTTTGCTCTAGCTAATGGATTAATACTTTGGCATGTTGAAAGATACTATGACACATGATTTTCTTGCACAATTCTGTCTTAAAAATGGTATTTAAAGAATAAGTTTCCTTGATCTTTTCAGATATCCAAGGGCTTTAAAACTCTTTTGCTATGGGTACTGCTGTATAGCCCATTACCTAAGGGAAAATTGTGGGTGTTTTTTCTAAATCCTTTGTTTTCTGAATCGAGGGCATAAGCTGCTAGGCTTTGCACAGGGCTGTTTAGGGAGGAAAATGGTCCTTTGCAATTGGTCCTATCAATGGACAAACCTCCCTGGAAACCTCGTGTTGAATTTGGTCTGTTACTCAAGAGAAATTCGTATAAAAGTGAAGGATTTGCCCTGGCAAATGTTTTTTTCACTTCCAAAAATTTGAGGGTTTTGGCTTCCTTGCCCCAGGAGGTGGCCTGCAAGCAGCAGTCTTGTATGGCAATAAACATCTGCATGAAGAGGCCAAATTTTACAGTAAATCTCTGGCAAGTCTTCTATGCAAACACAGCCTGCTTCTGAAAGCCCATGACTAAGTTTTGCCCACAGATTTAGCTGAATTCCCCAAGACTGGTGAACAGCTTTTGCATGATGGTTATTTAGTAGTTATTTCCTCACCTCCCCAGATCTTAGCCTCAAAGCAGAAGAATAGAAAGCTATTGCACCATATATTTTGCGTATAGCTTACTGTCATCTTTATTTCTCTCCTTGGAAAATTATTTGGAGAATTGGATTAGCAGGTAAAGTCATTTAAGTGAGCTACATGATACACACTGTGAGAAAGCTCTTGGGAGAGACAAAAACAAGATCTGAGAGGGGACTTTCATGCCTGCCACCTCCCACCACAGATGCACCACTCATTGCATCTTCATCTGGACACCTCATGAGACTCATTACTGGGATAAATGACACAACTAAGAGTGTGCTTCATTTTCATGTATGTTTTTGCATCAATTTCAGTCAGCCAGTCCATTTCATAGGCATGTCTGGATGGTGTAGATTTCTATCAAAAGCAAATTTTTTGGTAAAGAGACATCTTAAAGTTCATACATTCTTGCCTGAATTACCTAAAGATCTTTAGGATCAGACCACTTCTTACCTATCAGTCAAAGTTGTTACCTGAAATCTGTTGCCTAAATTAGGAAGCAATTGATGTTACTCATAGCTTGCATTTATTAAATTAGTCGTGGTGTTGTTTGATATAAACTACCTTTTTTGCTTCAGGTACTTCGTGTACCTTGTATTTTCTATCTAGAAATCATGTCAAGTGGCTCATATTAAGTTCTGTGATTTGAAGTTTGAGGAAATAAATGCCACTACTCTATTGCCATTGTGATTGTTTGGTATTTGTGATTTGAAAAGTGCTCTACTCTATTGCTGTTCTGTTTCTTGACTTGAAATTTTCTAGCAGAAGAACTAGTAGGGAGCAAGGAATAATCCTGTTCATGGGTGAATACTCATGAATAATCAACCAGGCAAGGAGTAGTTGTTGCTCTAAAAATTAATAAAGAATAAGAATCTGCTACAAATTATGGAAAATAACACAGGATAAAAAGAATGTAGCAGTGGTTGATTTATACAGCCCCTTGGAATTTGTACTGGTATTCCCAGTGTCTGTTTCTATATTACTCTACCAGTGCAGATTATTATTAAATACTGCAGAGATATCCATTAATTAACAGAAAACAGTATGGAACGTTCTTCAGGACGCTAGTATCTGTGGAAGTGTATGATGTAAATATGAGTCATTACATTTCTCTTGAAAATGGGTATGAGATTTAGTCAGCACTTAACAGAGAGGTAGGTCTAATGTTTTAACAATATGCAAATTTTGAAACTTGCTTTTAAGAGTGTGTAAATGAATTTACTTGATTCTGTACTTGAATTAATTGAATTTACTTGATTCTGTGTGTTTTTTTTTTTTTTTTAACAAACCTTGCCTGTTGGGTCTATATTTGATAACATGATCTGATGGAAAATGGAAGCAAGGAGTTGAATGATGTAAAACCATTTTGAAAAAGGTTATTTAAACATTTTTATGAATATATTTTAGGCTATAAAAAGTTATATGCATCCTAGGCTGGCTTAGAAAACATCAGAATTGAAGTGTACACTTCTGGTGTTATTTGAAGTTAATCTTAACCACAGAGTTGACTGCTTAATATTTGGCAATGCCAGAGGTCAATAGGATGGACTATTTAAACTTAATTTTTTTAACATGTGCTACTGATTAAAAAAAAATCATTGTGGTATATACACTGCAACATCGCAGAGAGGAGAAATAGTAACGTTAGCTAGAACTGTACAAGTAGTAAGAAAATGAGTACAGATGTTTAGGTCAGTGATTCTCACTAGCTTATTGTTTTGCCTTTGCTTTATCATTATTTGACGTTGGTAAATACTCAAATGGTTGAATACTCACAAACGATGGATTTAGAGTCTGAAGTTTACATTTGCTGACTGCATAAAATGAATAATAACAGAAATTAAATTAGTTAATGCCACAGTGCAGTTCAAAAAACATGAAAAAGGACACATCTATCAAGCAAATTTTTCTCCTTTAACAGTGAAAGTCATCCAAAAGTTTGTGTTTCCAGATAAGGTTTGCCAACATAAAGACTGCAGCATAGTCCCAGCGGGGAGATGCTCATTTAAAATTCTGTTTCCATTTAGAAAAAAATGATGAAGCCAAGGTTTGTAATGCATGTATGAGAATGAACACCCTAAGATTTCCCAGGGAAAAGATAACTAGTAGGCAAGTTGCATCATGTCATAGTCTCTGTTGAGGTATTTGTCCCTTTGTACTTCACTCTTTTGCTATGATGATGATTTATCTGTGAGGAGAGATGGCAGGAATGGCGATCTCTGTATCCTGGAGGAGGAAAGGTGTAGGGAGCTTTTCAGTACCTAAGAGCCGTGTTCTTTGGAGTCACGGTTGGAGGATGCAAGATGACAAGCAACAGCTAAAATGGAAGGTCTTGGTTGGATACAAGTAATATTTTTCAGCACTGCAACCCCCAAACATTGGGTCAAGCTGTCAGAGAGACTCAGACACTTCAGTGCGTGGAGGTTTTCAAGACCAGTCTGGACAAAGCCCTATAAACAAACTATATGCTATCAGCAAAGAATATGGCATCTCTTTAGGGACCAACTAGTCTATCTCAGGTAAAGATCCAAAGAAAGTCTCAATCCAGGCAAATACTAGATACAAATAAAAGAAAATAGCCATCCCACCAACTCGCTTTCTTTGGTCTTCTGTTTAAAGATAAATCTCCCTGTAAATCTCCTTGTCAAACTAACTATGGTCCATTTATCTATCTATCTCCCCCATTTCTGATGTTAGTGAAGGTGGAAGTAATTCTCCAAACCTGCACCAATCCTTTCTGTCCTTGCAGGCAAAACAGATAAATTTTTCTTCCTGGATGAGGGAAGAAATTAGCCTCTTTATCACTTTGGGTGAGAAGACATTCATATGTAATCAGAATATGCTTTAATGTTAGAGGACAGATAAGACTGGCAGCAGATTATTGATAGCTGAGCACTTCTGAAATTTTTGTGCAAGTTTTTTAAATCAGTTCTACTCCTTAGAAATCACTTGTTAAAAGAATGTGTTGCAAGTTTCACTAACCAAAATTCCCTGCATTTGGGAAACAGTGTTTTTCAATTTGTGGTCAAGTTCTTCAAAAATTTGCTCATAACTACTACACTGGATGAGATGAAATCTTACATACTTGAAAAATGAGTCATCCTGTTAACTCTCCTACACAAGAATATTGTTTTATCTGCAATAAATCAAAACAGGATGCAGCTACTGTTGTGATTACACATATGCTTTTGCAATGAAATTATTTTCCTCTTAAAGGCTGCATACTGTAGAAATACAAGATGAGTAACTCTGTTGTTATTTTTGTTGCTTTTTTAGCTGAACCAGTTGATGTGCTAAAAGCATTAGAATTTCACAACTCGCCAGAAGGAGTATCAAGAACAGCAGGATTTTGCACAAACAGAAGAGATTCAAAAGGATCAGATGTCGCCTACAGAGTTTCAAAAACTGCACAGCTCAGTGCCCCAACCAAGCAGCTGTACCCAGGTGAGACTGTCAGAAAGCTGCTACTTTCTGGTATATTTTCTTGTTGCCCGTGTTTGTACACACAGTTTGGTGACCTAAATGTTTTTCTTCCTACCAGTTTTAGGAAGAGTCTACTTTTGAAAGCAGTTTTTTCTGGAGCAATGTTGCAGTTGGTGACTGTAATATCATTCCCAGAATATAGTATTTATGTATACAATTTTGAATGTTCACTTAACTCATCTGTTCACTTGATTTGTGGTGGAAAATAGAACAGAGCAAGCACTTTCTATTAATCCAAACTCTGAGGATCTAGACATTCCCAGAGAGGAACTTGAGTTAACTTGCACTCATGCTTGAATGAAACTGTAGTAGCATCAAGAGGACATCTGTAAACTATAGCAAAATTTGCTCATTTGATTCTTGAGTGCCAGAAGAAACAAATATCTGATGTTGCTTGCTGACATCTAAATTTCTATAGCCTTTGACAACCTTAATTTAGGCATGGTCCTTAACGTTTTCATTTTCTGCATTACAACTGAGATGAGGTTGCTTGATTTCACACATCTGTTGCAACTCTCCTATGTATGCAAGGAGCAATAAAGATTGTTTAGTTGCAGTGTATAAAGAAACCATCACAAAACCTTGAAATAGGAAAAAGTCATACTACTGTCTGCTTCACTAAGAAACCTAGAAACATATTTTGGGAGATGATTAGGGTAATTACTATTTGAATTTTGTGGAAGAAGAATCTCCTTCCCCACCACAAGAAGGAGAAGAAGAGAGGAGAAAAGAGGGGGGGGGAAAAAAAAAAAAAAAAAAAACTTTAAGAATACCTCAGAGAATATTCTTTCTCTGTTTGGGTAACTACATAGATGTTACTTAGTGCTCTATAATAATGGCTACAGAAAGTAGACCTATAAATAGTTGAATCCAATAAATTGAATGGACAGCTTTGCTTTATCATTAAAAATCTTGACCAAAAGCACATCAGTCAATTAAATGTTTCCCCTGTATTGTAGTGAGACCTTTGATCCCTTCAAAGTAAGATGTCACTTGGCCTAAATTGGTTGACCTTTACTATAAAGCGAAACATTGTAGTAGGCGTCTTTGTAGTTGGACAAAGTTAAAAAATGGTAGAGAGCACTTAAAACAGCATTGTAGCAGATCATACAGCAAATATAGGACTAAAGATTTCCTGTTTTAGAATAGAGTAATATGTCCTTTTAAATAAGACAACACTTCAATGCATTTTGGTTTCATATTGTAATTAACAAGTTAATGCCGTTAACAGCTGGTTTTCAAAGGAAACTTCAGTTTTCCCACAATGCCTGTCTTAAAAACAGTCCTAGATTTTTCTCCAATGGAAAAAAAGATTTCCTAAATCAGATTTAAACTTTGAATTATTTCATACTTCATTAGAATATAATTTATAATATTTTATTAAAACTTTTTATTGAGATATTAAGAATGCTTTGCCTGCACTCTCATGCATACAAAGTTGTGATTATACACATTCAAAAAAAAAGTAAGTTTTTTTTAAAAAGGTGAACGTCAACAGTACAGCTAGATTCTAATCCTCTATTGCTAGCATGTCAAAACTCTGAGGTCATGTTGATGTGGGGTACGTTGTGTGCAAGAATCTCAGTTTTGCACTCATTATTATTATTAATAGCTCAGTTGGTAGAGCATAAGACTTTTCATCTGAGGGTCCAGGGTTCAAGTCTCTGTTTGGGCGAATGATTTCTTTGCTGGAGAGAGTCCAGTGCAGGGCTATGAGGATGATCAGGGGCCTGGAACATCTGCCCTGTGAGGAAAGGCTGAGAGAGCTGGGCCTGTTCAGCCTGGAGAAGAGAAGGCTGAAAGGAGACCTGATCAGTGTCTGCAAGAACCTCAAGGGAGGCAGTGAGGAGGATGGGGCGGCCTCTTCTCAGTGGTGGCCACCGACAGAACTAGAGGAAACGGCCACAAACTGAAACACCAAAAGTTCCACAGGAACTTTAGGAACAATTTCTTGACCGTGAGGGTGACAGAGCCCTGGAACAGGCTGCCCACAGAGGTTGTGGAGTCTCCTTCTCTGGAGATCTTCCAAACCCTCTTGGACGCAGTCCTGAGCCACATGCTGTAGGTGACCCTGCATGTGCAGGGGGTTGGACTAGATGATCTCTAGAGGTCCCTTCCAACCTTAAGCATTCTATGATTCTAATAAACCTTTACTTCAAGTGCAGATTTGCAATTAGACTCAAAAGTAGTATTGAGTCCAAACCTCCTTATAGACAAGCAGTACCCACTTTTATTTTTGTCTACTTGTAGCTGTTTAAAGTTAACAATGATAGTCGCTACTTCTAACTTTCTGCCTGTCTAAGAGAAAGTATCAGGGAACAAATAGAAAAAATACTCTTTGTTTTTGCCTGGAACTCTCATTAAATAAAACTATATATGTAATTTAAAAAAAGTCCTTCACAAAATAATTCTAGAAACACTGAAATTTTTTTTATATATATACATATATGTATGTGTATATATATATTGCAAGAGAGAAACTAAAGCAAGTGGTGAATAAGGGAGATCAAGTGACTGAAAACGTATTTGCTGTAATAGCAATACTTGTTAACTGCAATTGCAGAGCATACTCGAATTGCTAAAAAATAAAAGTTTCAAAAAATATTTTTTCTATTTCTTACATATGTTGTATTTTCATGTAAATTCATAAAATGTAAACAGTAAGAATTGTTTAAAAACTAGATTTGTAAACCTTTTGGGAAGTGAGACAAAAAATTAATGTAATGTATTTATCTGCAGAAGAAAAAAACAAAACAAGCAGTTTGGATGCAAATACTCTGTACTTTCCTCCGTACTTTTAGCATAATCTGAATGTTCATAATATTTTTAATCTTTCTCCAAATTTGTAACAGTATGTCTTTTTAAACAGGTGGAGACTTTCCAGAAGACTTTTCAATATTAATGACAGTAAAACCTAAGAAGGGTATCCAGTCCTTCCTTCTGTCTGTCTACAATGAACAAGGAATTCAGCAAATAGGTGTTGAAGTTGGTAGATCCCCTGTCTTCCTCTTTGAAGACCAGAATGGAAAACCTGCCCCAGAAGACTATCCTCTTTTCAGAACAGTTAACATTGCTGATGGCAAGTAAGTGTCAGTGCCAAAAAACAACAAAATCCACCCCCACAAATTTAACATGAAAAAATAGTACCCAAAGCCACTGTTTCTGTGACTGTATGGTCTTTGTAGACAGACATCTTAAATACTAAAATCAGTCAAGTACAGAATTTCCAGCCAGGACTGCATTGTCACAAAATCAAGCGATCTTTGCAGCAGAGTTGCATAGCTGCAAAGACAGCCAGCCAACACTTCTTATTTTGAAGAGCTGCAAGGACTGCATACTCTGCCCTCAGGAAAGGGGAATAGTCCCAAACATAAATTGCATTTAAATACAGATGCTATTTTTTTTTTTTTTTTTGTGTGCTATCTTCCCTTTGTGGACATGCACTCATTGTCGGGGAATGCCATGCTGATGCTTTTCACATTAATTATTGCTGCTTTTAAAGGAATATTCATCCTTTCAAAGACCTTTTTATTTATTTTGCTACAATTTTGCAAGAATAGCCACAGCCTTCAGAGCTACCCAGGATGAAATATTAAAGCAAAAGAAAACAGCATGGTAGGAAAGGGCAAATAAATTGAGCTATAATGAAATAAAAACTTCCCAATAAATCTATAAAGGATAAAAATGAAAAATTTAGTTGTCTTTTAGCCTTTGTGTTATCCCAAATTAAATTATCCCATGAAACCTAATAAACAGATGCATTTCCTGAGGAGATGTAATAGAACAAAATAGGAGTCTTTTTCATTGGCTTCCTCTAAATAGCTAAGCCTTGACACAGACTTCAGAATTTCACCCAAAATGTTGAGAATCTGATAGAAATGAAGAAATCAAAATGAACGTAGTTGTGTGGTGTTTCCTACAATAAGATGATAGCAATTATAAATCAAGGGTAGTCAGTCCACTCTACAAGCTGTGCTATGTTTTCATGCTTTCAGCTTCTGCATCCTTGACTGTTGACCAGTGTTTTTCATCTGACTCAGCTGTTCTGTGAGGGATGTAGGGCAAAATCTTCATCTCAAAATAAGATACATTTATTAAAAAAAAAATTGTGAACAACCTAATATGCCTGAGGATATATGGACAGTTTGCTTTTGTAATGATAATGTTTAACACATTGCAGAGAAAACACAGAATTAGTGTTCTGGCTCAGTGATACTCTTTAGCAGTCAGATTGCATTAGCTTTGAGATGTTTTAACTATGATCACAGCTGTCTCTGATTTAGACACTGTTAGTACCAGAAAATGCCTCCTAAAATCATTGGATTCCAACCTTCTTTTTGCCTATTACCAATATGACACAATTTCTCTGATGCTTCTTGCCCTTGTCCATTAAAGATGTTATAAGCTGTTTACTTTATGTTAGATTATAAAATGTCTTTTTTTTTTTTTTGCTCTGAGATATTGAAGTTGTCACTGCAAATAGCCTCACTAAATTATGTGATCTGTCATGTAATAAAGTGCCATAAAGCAGTTCAGCAAATCGTCCAAGATTTATTTGGTGAGTTATGCAGGCAGAGTTGTTGTTGCAGGAATATTGGCAAGTGCTTTTAAGTATGCGCATTTGCATCAATGCTGGAGCCGTTGTCCATTTTTGAAGAACCTCTGATCATGGGAGCTATTGAAAATAGGCAAGCAAAAGAATTTGGTAAAATTTTAGTGATTAATCACAGAGTGCAAATAGTAAAATGGGACAGTCCCTTGCCTGAGATATTTTTGCCCAAGTAATTCCTTAAGTAATTTGGAAAACCAAACACATTCATAAGAATAAAATCTGTTTAAAGCTTCAGAGAAGGCAGTTTGAACTTCATCTAATATAGGAATCTTACAGTGGCCTTTGGATCAGATGCCTTTGTGTTAAGGAACAGAGCTTACATAGTGAATAGCCAAAATATTGTTTATACAGTTCTGTATGTGTGAAAGAAGGGAAAAAAGTACAGGTGTTATTTTTATAATTTCATTATCTGAGACATTAGACTGCTTGCCAATCTGTAATAAACTGTCTTGTTATAATCATATTGTCTTGTTTTTAAAATGGAAATTACAGCAGAAATACGTCTCTCTCGATAGGTGGCATCGAGTAGCTATTAGTGTGGAAAAGAAAAGTGTTACTATGATTGTTGACTGTAACAAAAAAACGACAAAACCCCTTGAAAGAAGTGACAAAACAGTTGTGGATACCAATGGCATCACTGTATTTGGAACCAGGATTCTGGATGAAGAAGTTTTTGAGGTAAAAATCAACATTTAAATTAAGTGCTTAAGATTTCACTTACAGAACTTATTAGGATTGGCTGAAATGAAAGAGAACAACTACCTTTGTT
>VZSV01000054.1:2518721-2539935 GCA_013398735.1 Nothocercus julius
TCTTCTGGTAATGTGAATGTCTTATTGTTTATCCCACTTGCTAACCTTTCCAGTAACTGTAGCATACTTTGGCAAGCAGGACATATATATGTTTCCATCATTTACTGGCCAAGAAGTAAATATAGGAAGAGTGAATTGCCTCTACAGAAGGATGTGACTGCCAATCATGAGGCCTTTCTAGGTAGAATCCTTATGTCAACAATTACTTTTACAGGCTAGCAATGAGGCTTCTCTAAATCTATGTTAAGTTTCTCTTATCATACTGTTACATAGCAATCAGAACTGTCAAAATTGAAATTGAACAATAAGAATGAAAATAGAGATCAGTAGTTAACTTATTTTGCACTCGGAACATCTGGATTCTATAAATGCCTAGAAACGTATTCCTAGCTTTAAGCAGCACTTATGCTCAAGAAACTGCATAGGTGTCAAGAGAGGAAAAATGAATTCTGAGTGTAGCGCTGTGGCACCACTTCCTTGAAGTTTTATGAACTTGACCACACCTGAGCTTCTAAACAGAGAAATTTCTGATATGATTTAACTGGTCAATCAATATGACAGACATTTTTGGTGTTCTCAGCCTAATTTGTCTGCAGCCCTCCATATAGCTTGCACTTTTGGGTAGAAACCATATAGTTTGCACTTTGGGTAGCATCTGAAGCTGAATTCTACCATTACATACCTTAACTGGAGAGGACAAGCAGTTTGGCCCATATTTGGGACAACTCCTTGCCAATTGCATTTGAGATTCTTTTTGGAGTCAGCAACCAAGTCCCACAGTTTTTACATGTGGCAGTAAATTTCTGAAATAGATACAATATTGGTATATATAAGTAAAAATAATTCAAAAATAAATCAGCAAAAAAAAGCAATAAAAATAGACTTAATTTTCTTTAGTGTCTTATGGGACTAGCTTCTAATGGAAATAAGGTAGCAGGTTCTGTCTTGTTCTTCCATGGCTTGAAACCATTCTAAAGCTTGCTGAGAAGGGAAGTACATCATACCTAAACTGGAGCCACTGGTTTTCTTTTACTCTGTACAATTGGTAAATGAAAGAACAGTCTGAAGTTTTAGAGTGCTGAAATGACTGTACGTGGTTGTTTGAAAATAAATACAATCATTGATGCCACATACCCAAAGGGAAATCTGCATGGTTTAATCACCTGAATTGACTGCTGTGCTGGAGCAGAACAGAAGGTTGCTAGGGACTTCTCAGCTCTGAAACTGTGATGATTATCATATTGTCTGTCTTCTGTATTAGTTGGTGCTTAAGGTCCAGCTCAAACCCTTTGAGAAGTGGCCATGAACTCTCAAAAGAAATAGCACAGCTGTTTGTAATGCCAGGTTACAGCCTGGATGTAAGCTTTCAGCACTGAGAACAGCAACATTTGGACCATTTGCAGCATCACTGGAGAATTCCTTGTTTCTTTAGTGATTAGGTTGCCTTAACGAACTGATTGGACCCCTTTTTTTTTTTTTTTTTTTTTTTTTTTTTTTTTTTTGTAGGGCAGTTAGTTTCATTCTTGCCAGATTTTTGTTGTGATAGCTGGGAGGTTGGATTTTGTCTGAAGTCTCTTACTCATAGGAGCTTCTTTTGGGGCTGGTTTCTGCTTTCTGTTTTACTGTAGAGACACCATAGGTATGTTTATTCATATGATCTCAGTTATTTGAATCTTTAACTAAAATGTATATGCTGAAAATAGGAAATTAGAATGTCCTTCAACATGTAAACAGGTGTATTGTGTGTTTGTGATAATACATGTCCTCCAAAGTCTGGCCAAGCAGCCTATGTTATAGTTTTTTTTTTAATTCCTCTCATTTTTGCTATTTTTTAAAAAATAGATAGAATTCCTTTTGGTTCATTCACAAGGTGGTACTAATATTTAGCTTTTGCTGCTAAAGTTTCTGAAGTTTGGAACTGTCCTCTGGAATTTCTCTTCTGCTTGAAAGTCTCCTAGTTTTATCTTACATCCTGTTTGGCTCGTTCATGGTAACACAAATGGATAGGAGAAGGTACCATATGGCTGCATGTTATATTACGTATTGTGAAAAATGCTGTATCCTGAGACCACAACTGGCACTAAACAAACATAATAATGCAGTAAGTCTTACTCTGTGTGCTGGAAATACCAGAGGTGCGCTTATTTATTCATGAAACTATATTTAAGTGTCTAAGACTTAAATTTGTGTAGGACAAAGTTTTCATACCACATTTAATGCCTTTATTAACTTATATGCAGGAAGCACATAAAGTATTCTTGTGTGTATTCACTTGTTAGAATTTGTTAGCACAGAATATCAGAAAGACTGTAAGACTGTTTTATCTTGGATAATAATAATGCTTTTTAGTTATGGCAAACAAAAGGAATTAAGTATCCTTGTGTCTCCTCAAACCTAAAGGAAACTTAAAATTTTGAAGTAATGGACCTCTAAATAAAATAAATAAATTCCAGAATTTTAGTGTTCAGTGACCTAATTCTTGAAGATGTCAAGAAGAATTTCTTCTGTTCCTGAACCTGATCAAAAAGCATTGCATAACCTCACATAAAATAGTTGCTTCATTAACGTAATTCACTTCCTTTAAAAGCTGAAGTCAGCAGTATTAGAAACAGTACTGTATGCAGTTAGATACATCCTGGTTCCCTTAAAAAGTGTATTTAAACCTCTGTGAATTTTTTATATATACAAGTCAAAATAGATGTTGTTTTGTCATTAGCCTGAGCTGTAGTCTTGCCCAGCACTGCGTTTAGTGGTCGTATTTTTTTTTGTTATGCATTGGGGATCTTTCCTTCAAAACCAAAACTTTGACAGGCTCAAAATAATGTCAACTTTGGATTTATTAAGCAACCATTAAGCAGTGCATTGAAAACTAAGGTACATATGTGATGTCAGGTTACAAAGATCTCTCTCTATGTCCAATGTAAATTGATGTTGCATGTACATTAATAGTGCTATTTGCTCAAGACTGCAAATATGTGTGTTCTATCCAGAAGCTAGGTAGATCACCTCAGGGAAAGGAGGAAAAGGGCTGAATATTGTCTCAACAAAAGAGAGTGATAAGTGATTACCAAACTGCTAACCTGGGATATTCAGCAAATATTCTTTGGCAGCTTAACCTACTGGTGCTGAAGCTGAGAGGCATTTTTTTAAGAGTGATTTGAAACATGTCCCTCTTAAACATGTTCCTCTGCAAATTTATCTGAAGTACTCACCTAATTTTTTTGAGGTTTTGTGTTTGTTTTGTATGAGGAACTCTTTATTAGGAGTTGCTCTCCTGATCATTCCTCAATGTAAGTAATTTAATTTGGTATTTTTTTCATAATTATCATGAAAAATGACATAATGTCACAAACAGGATGTTGAATTCAAGCAAGGGTTAAGGTTATTGACTACAGAAGATATGAACATACAAATATATATATAAAAAAAAATTAGATGCTGGTACAGGGCACCTAGTACAATAGTTTTGATGTCCATTGAAATATGTCTGTAGCTTAAATATTTGATAAATAGCAGGGATCTTTTTATTCTTTGCCAGCTTTAAGGATTTGTCATTCCTCATTTAGTGCTGTTAGTGTGAACAATACAACAGGTATTTTTTAATAAGTTATTACCTAACAAAGTCTTTATACAGAGATTTCCCTATAGAGACTTTTTCCTTCAAATTCATACAATGCTCTTTTAAGGACTCTGCTATTAATGAGTATAACAAGCCAAATCCTGATATATGTAAAAACTTGATTCAAAGCCAAAGAAAGTTTAGACTGCACTGAGTTTACGAGACAGTTTGGAGTAATTCTAGTTAATGAGAGGTGGAGATTTTGCTACGAGGCATTAACCTGGTTCATTAAAAATCATTTATGTACTCCCTAAGTACATAGTACTTGAGTGACCACTTGAAGATATAGCAAGAACACCTTGATATGATTTAATCTATAGGCCCGTTGGGATGAATGAGCATCCCTCACATGGCCAAAAGGCCATTCATCGGTGCGTGCACCCCATGACAAATATAGCAGCAGTAGAGAGATAATGGTCTAGGCTCAAGTATTGAGCTTCTTTTTTTACAGATGGCATTTATTATCCCTTCATTTAATACTCTGTAGTACACATCTAAATTTTAAAGAAGAAAGAGTAACGGAGTTTTACAGATAAATGGCAATTAAAAACATTTCCCTGTGTTGCATCGAGAAAATAGGGTGTCTTTCTTAGGGTTTTCGACAGTTTTATGAATTTTCTGTCAGGGAACTATTTCTACACAGTGTAAGCAGTGTTCGTATATTGTGCATGCTGTGTACACGTTGCATACATAGGTATCATGTTAACATCTCACAGGCAGAAATTGCAACAGACCGAAGAACCATCATGTTTAGAAGGTTGCAAATTATGACTGGACATATCAACCGTTTCTTAATGAGGCTGAATGTGTAGTAGTGTAAGTTTTTCAAACAATCAAGAAGACATGTATTTCTATGGAAATTTTGACCTGTACAGAATTCTGCTTTCAGAACTTATTGCTTTTACAGTGCTTCAGTCTGGCAGGCTCTTAATATCTTTCTTTTGCTATATTATGCAATGGGCCTGGGTTATGGAATATTATATTAAAGCCCTCTGGAACTCTTCATCCCTCAAATCTTTGCAGGAAGTTTAAATGAATTCTGCAGCAGTTTTTTTTTTTTTTTTTTTTTTTTCTTCTGAGTTCTATAGTAATAACATCCAGGCTGTCTAGACTTCTGTTCTTTGGAGTCTTGTAGTTTTACTCTCACATAACTAATTAGAGAAAGTTGGCACGTAGACACAGTTTAGGGTTTCCTCGGATTTACTGAAGATTCCACACTGGAATCTTTAGGTTTAACTATCATATGAAAATGGAAGTTACTGGTGCTGTTCTAATGAGTTCACATGGTGACTATAAGAAGTTAGATCCTGTAAAAAAAGCAATGGTTTCATCTCCTATTCCTTCATATAGCGTGATTGCTTTGACAGCCTTGAAAGAATTTATGCTTCTACTTATTTAAATACTGCTCCCAGATAATATTAGAGAAGATGTCCTGTCTCAATGATGGAGAATTGTGTGTGACAAGTAGTGTTAAACTGCATAAGGGTAGTCCTACTCTGATAGACTGTATTTAGTGAGCATGAACATTTGTGAGATAACATAGTTAAAGGACAAAGAGAATTTGCTTCCTTGTTTCAAGAAGAGAGGTAATATCAAAGACTTTATGAAGTCAAAATTAAGGTAAAAAGGAGCTGTTTACATTTATTGCATATAATGATAAAATAATTCCTTCCATACATATGAGGCCGCCTGATCTACATCACTGTGCAGGTCAGACACCATAGCTTTTGGAGACTTGCCCTATCTCCGATTTCTGCTATAGAATTGAATAAAGGATCTGAAAAGATGGATTTATAAGGAGAACCTATCAATCTACTGTTTTCCTGCAAATTGTCTTCCTTTTGTTTTAAATTATAGACAACTCCATTTTTTTTTTTCAGTGTTACGAAGGGTTTCAAGATCAGCGGGCTATGTTTTCAGTGCAGATAGCCCATTTCTGTAAGGTGCTGCTTAGTGAGGTGTGTTTGGCAACAAAAGCTGCTCCCACACGTATTCCCTTTCTGATCCAGGAATGTCACGCTTCTGCTGTGAGATGTCCATGGAGGAAATTTCAAAGAATGAATTCACCATGCACTTCTAAATTCTTGCTGCACTATTCCTTGTTGCAGAACAGTTAGTTTGAAGGCATTAATTTTAATAGGAATTAAAGCATCCAGAGACTATTTCTATTCTGTACTGAGATGGATTGCTCAGCTAGGCATTGTTCGGCGTAGTGAGCTACGTGTTGGTTCTGATATCAACTCAGTATGTTTTTCAATGAAGCATTTGTTTCTTTAGGACTTCCAATTCATAAATTTTAGTCACAAGAAGAATTTGTATACTTAATTTTAGGCAGCCTTAAATACTTCGTTTAATGTTCACCTTCATCTGAGGGTAACAAAGGCAGAGACCTGGTTCTCAGCCTTCTTATCTTTAATATCGAAGTAGTGATAAATATCTGCAAAATAATGTTTAAAGTACAGTAAAGGTAATCCAGGACAAAAAAATCTTACAAAGCACCACATTCTTCTTAATGACTAAACACATTTTCAGCACTTTCCAAAGACATAAATTGGACATACACTATGTTATAAAGCGGAAAGTGCCCGGCAGCCATAAGAAATGAAATGACATTGCAGGCTCTGTCTGGTAGCTCAGCATAAAGTCTGAATTGTGGTGGAAGGCTGACTAACCAGAGAGATCAAACACAGGACTTGTAAAATGCGTTATGTATCATCTGTATGTCTTTCTGTGTGTTTGTGGATAACAAATTCCAATCCAGATTTAGACACGATATTGAGAACATGCAGATCTCTTGACTACTTTCCTTATCCCATTCCAGTCTCTTTTTCTTATGTCATGTGTTTCAATTTTTTCCAGCTTTCTTAAACAGCTCATAACTGTTTTCCCACTACCAATAGCAATTGCAGGTTGGTATTTGGTATGGTACCATCTAGATAACACTGGGTAGATTTATGCTTACATTAGATCTTCACAGAAGTATCAGACACTTTGATAATTTTTTTGAAAATAGTTTCATTAGCTAATTTGAATCATCTTATTGCGTTTGTATTTGTTAGAACTCTGTGAGTGGTAAAAGGAATTTGAAATTGTCTGCACTGCATTATTTAGCATCTCTTCAACCTGTGGTAAAAATCGATGATGATGATGATAATCGGTCTTGTTGCATGGAAGTTTGTTTCATTAAGCAGAGCTTGTTTGAATGGGTAACTGTTATTTTCAGTGCATGCATATGTGTGTTGTTAAAAATCTCCTATCTTCCCTTTTCTTGGGCCAACCCATGTTCAGGAGCTTTGGGAAGCTGCCTGAATACTCTTAGCTCCAAAAAAAAGGGCAGTTCATGACAATTTAATAGGGCTGGAAATAATTGAAATAGGCAGCTGCCTTTTTCTGCATATATTTGGGCTACTCTGTTCATGTATTTTCTCTTTCTTGCTCTCAATTCTGTTCTGTGAAGCTTCTTCTTATATGCAAGTTTTATATGGGAATAACATTATTCACATATGCATATGTTTAAATACCTCAGTGTTGATTTAGAGACTTTTAGAACTGTTAACAATCTGTGACTCGACCATAATCATTAAAAATTCTTGGGATTTGTGCAGGTGAATCAGTATGTGCCAAATTTAATTACTCCGGGTTTTAAAGTACTACCAGCTTAAATACTTGTATTTTATTCACGAAGAACTCTATAGCACTCTAGTTCAATCTCAGAGCGAAGTGGTTACAATGAAAAAAATCTGTGAAAACTGAAGTCATTTGGTAAAAAAGTCTCAAAGCTTTGTGCAATGTGATCAGTGATTACAGAAAAACTGAATCACATTTATGAAAGGGACAGTTATGGATTAAATATTAAATTTTTTATGCCACGTTGATGACCTGACGTGAGATGAAAGCTCTTCAGTAATTGGTGAAACAGCATTGTCTATACATCACGTACTCAAAGAAACCATTTAACAAGCAAAGAAAGAAAAATTTAAAAAAAAAAAAAAAAAAATGAAGAAAAATAATTTGGGGGTGATATTTTTATAGCAGATGTTGGAGGAGAAGGGAGGAAACTTTTTGTGTGAGATGCCAAATATGAAATCCGTTTCTCAGTGAACTCCCCCGTCAATAGTAGCAGCTTGGGGTACCACAGGTAAACCCTGCAGGACTGAGGGCGTCCCTCTGTGCCAACCTGTGGCAGGCAGGCGGGCAGCACTGGGAAGTGCAGTCAATGGAGCAGGAGCAGCTTTAAGCAATTTGCACACACCTGAGCCAAGTGGTAATAGCATGCTGAGTGCTTCTTGTGAGCACACAGTCCAGCAAAAGCAGTGCCAAAATTCCAGGGCATTAGAGACCAGCACAAAGCAAGTGCCGAAATGCTGGCCAGCTCCCCCCCCCACCTGGGTTCTCATAGCATATCAGACTAAACAGACAGCAGTTTTGGGAGCAGTTCCTGTGTTGCAGCGATGGGCACAGGGTGTTGGTGCTAGTCCGGATGGGCACTTCGGGGAGCAGTGTATGTTCGTGAGCATCCAGCAGGCTGTGTGAGATGGGATCCATCATAGCACTTAAGGCAAACAAAGTGGCCTCAGCTTGACAGGTGAGGACAGGGGCTCTTTTACCTACCAGCTGTTCATTTCTTCTTGCTCCTCTGCTTAGTCTTATCTTGGCTTTATCCTAAACTAATCCAAGGTACTCATTATTCTGTGAAGCAAAAGGAGCAGAGATTGCTATAGCAAACAGATTTGTCATGTATAGTCATTGTGTGCTGAGAACAAAATACTTTGAATTTTATGTTAAATAAGTAGTAACTTCTTACAGAGCTAGGGAATTTGCAGAGAATTGGGTCTTTTTTCTATTAGCTTGAGTCTTTCTTGCTTGTTCTCTGTGAGGTTCCTTCTTGAAAGGAAAGAACATTCCAAACTGCTGTCAAGTATTTTAAAATATCCCCTAATTCGTTAGTTCATTAAAAGCTGCTGTTCTGAGAGATTCAAAGACAGTTTGGAAATACTGAGGTAATAGTGAATTTTGTCAGTTCCACATTTCCATGTCAATTCTGATATTTTCTATTAAAAGAAAAAATGTACACAAGTATACTAACAAAGTGATCTCTTTGTGTCCCACTATCTTTTTTGGTAAAAATAAAATTAAGATTATGTTAGCTTGAAAATTGTAATGGAAACATCAGAGCCAAACACCCTGCTTTCAGGGGAAAATACAGGGAGAGACTGAACTTGATGGGCTTTGGCCTGGAACATATGCCAACTTTCAACAGTCTTATTTTTATGCTAGAGTAAGAAGCTTCTATATAAAGAAAATTTATAGTGGAAATGTTTACAGGATTTCACCTAAAACAGCCAAAATGGTACCACTGTGTTAGGAAATACACTGGATACCAGACAGCTTTCCGTGGAAAATGATAAACGTACACAATCTCTGTAGGGCATCTCAGCAGAGCCGTTTTTATTATCCAGAAGAGTGGGTCATTTCAGTATGATGTTTTTACATGTGATATGGGGAGATAGAGATGAAATTAACATTTATTAATGATTAGAACTTTAATTTCAACATATTCTGTATTGTATATTAACATATCTTGTACCTAATTATGTTTGATTCCAGTCACCGTGTCTCTGGTACAATCTTTTGAAAGTTTTCCCCCTCTTCTATGGGTGTGCAGATGTGATGCAAACTGTCAGAATTACAGCTGATCTCTTGCATGCTGAGCTGCATGCTGGTAGCTAGGAAGTGCCCCGAATTAAATCTTAGGAATTTAGACTGGTTCCCATTTAACAAGTAAACAAACAGCATGAAATGACAGAGTGGGAGTTGCACCTTCCCGCCTTCTTATTTCCAAACCAGACAACATGTTCAGCCAGAATTGTGCAGCTAGTCCAGTTGATATTATCTGGCACTGTTGTGCCATGGGGATAGCAGTTAGGATGTAATTCAGCACCCTAACACTTTCTTTGAATAGCCTAGTGAATACATGTTATCCATAACAATGCTTAAAAATTAAATTACTTCAAAGGTTTTTTTATTTTTAAACTACATTTCCATTTAGATGCAAGTGTATGAACAGGCTTTTGATTCTTTGACCTCTATAATATATTCTGTTCATCTCAAAATACAGTCCATAGACACCAGGGGGAAGGAGACATGATCATATTCCTGTGAAAGTGCAGGTGATGTGGAGGTTATTGATGCCTAGAATCGGTGACTCTCAGCTAGACTGAGTCAATTGCTCATCCATCTCAGAAATTATGCTATGCGTTACGATACAAAAGCCAAATGTTAACAAACTTTCTTTGAGAATGATGCCTTCATAAAAATTTCACCCTCACACTTTCATTTTCTACTCAGTTATACTTAAAGTCTTGAAAACAGTGTTCCCATACATTTATTTGACCATTCAAAACTTGTGGCATATTTTCTAAGGATGCAGTGACAGTTTGCTTTAGTTGTCCTTTCACTACTGATGAACAGGCATCTTTGGTTTTGTTGTTCAATCTGCCTGTGCTTTCTTGCAGGGTGAGATCCAGCAGCTGTTGATTATAGCTGACCCCAGAGCTGCATATGACTATTGTGAGCATTATAGCCCAGACTGTGATTCCCCAGTGCCCAATGCTGCTCAGGCTCAAGATCCTCAAGTTGATGAGGTGAGTAATCAGTCATGTATTACTAAATTTATTGCACTGTACTGGATACAAGTTACCTAGGGAGCACTTAATTACAACTAAATGGCATACATTATTCTAGATGTGAAGGAGGAAGGTTGCAAGATTGCATTTCTTTATGCTACCCACTTATTTATGACAAGCACTTGAATGAGCCTACCAGTATTATATTTACATTCCAGCATGCTCAACAAGTTAAGCTATAATTCCTTAAAATAAAATGGTAGCTAGCTGAGTTTTTGGTTGTGCCTGCTTGCTGCTGCTTTGTATATATGTGATTTTGCTGATGCTGAGTATCCTGAAATGCCACATTTGAAAGATACAGGAGCTTGAGTATTTTGCAGTTGTAAAGTGCTGCTAGAAATGTTACAAATGCTATGAGCTATATCCAGGGCACAAATGCATACATACTGTTCAACATACATCCATAGACAGCTCTGCTAGCAGGTAATTATCAACAGGGACAAGACAGTTGGATTTTATTTCCCAGAAATAGAGAAAATGTTAGTACTCACAGAAAAAATTTGTCACTGTAGCCAGTTCTCACAGTTGTAAACTGAGTAATTTGCTAAAGGCAACTGAGGAACCTCAGATTAGTCCTCTGAGAATCAGCCATTTTAAGTATTGTATGTGTTCCAAAGGCTTCTATCGAAATAGTCTCCTATTTCTGGCATGGTAAAGTGGAAAGGCTTTTGCAAAATGCAACTAGTCTTAATTGAGGTTGGTTCTGAACAGTCAGCATGCACTCAACTGTGAGTGATGTGACTGGCTATTGTCACTCGAATGCTCGAGACACCAACATTAAAAACTTGCAGAATCTAAAGCACTTGCTTGAGGCAATTTTGAGACAGGTTTTTTCCTAAATACATGATAATTTTATTTGCTGCTACTATTCTATATGAAAGCTATATCATCATGTGGCAAAGGGCCGTGGGGCCCCAAAGGAGGCTCCCACATCCATTGTTTCAGTAGCTCAGCTCAAAATATTTGAGGCCACCTCCACTTTACATTACAGTTCCGGAATCCAGTATCTGTGAGTGTCGTGTAGAATCTTACGTCCATGTGTCTACGTGGATCTCCATGCACAAGTTCCAAAATAGATCAGGATGAAAGCACGTGGCTGATATTCTACTGGAAGAAAATAAAAGACAACAAAATAAAACATTTTTTTTTCTCCTTTTTAAATCTGAAATTTGCTTCAGAACTTTCTTGGGCTTTGCTGCTATGTATTTTACCATTCTGTTTTCTTGTGTATGTATAACTTCCTGTGTAAAGACTAGGAAAGTTTGAGTGGGCTAAAGCTTTTCTATTTTGAAATGAGACCAAAGAGGAGTCAATCTAATGAACTGATCTCTATGGGGAAATGTTAATAATGATCTCTTGGTCTCTTTCTTGAACAAGGTTACATCTAAATACTTAAAATGTATTAACTAATGGGGTACAAAAATCAGCTGGAATCAGATTGTAGATTCAAGGCCTACCTACCTCTTGGTAAGTTCAGAATGAGTACTTGTACTTCATTATTAGCAGTGACTACTGCTGAATTTTAAGATTTTAATTCAATGTTTCTAAAGGATGTAGGAAATTAATAGGTTCAGGGACTACATTTTTTCATAATGAATGACAAGCTCAATCTCCCCCTGTCAAATTTTGTCTATACCGTGTCAACGCTGTTTGCTCGCAGCAGTTAAGAGCTAAAACTCTGTAGATAAAAAGAATAAGCCTCTTAACATAGTTATAAAACTTATGTGTGTACATGTGTAATTAGATACTTGTAGTATAGACTGTCCAGCTACATACTGCACACTTAAAATAGTAGATTAGCACCAAACATTATCCTATTCATTGAGAAAGGCTGCCATAAAGTCAAACAGTTGTGTGCTCTTCTCCTTGGATGTCCTGAGCAGAGATCATTTACAGCCTAACGTAATAGCCACTAAAGCTGTCAGGTACTTTAAACTCATCAGTCGTTGTAAAAGTTAGTGCTTCTTAATATGCTTTTCTGAGGTCCTCATTTTACACTTTGATATCTTAAACACTGACACTTTGTGGGAGCACCTGCAAAGAAAAAAATAAAAGTTCTTAGTTTGTAATATAACATTTTAAAGTCATTGTTACTTATCCATTTATTGGCCTGAGTGGTTTTTGAATCATTCTGAATTGTAGTCCCCATTTTCTGGTTCTGCTATCCATGAGTGTATGCGCATAGGTTTATGCGCATATTTCTGGTGAAGTCAACAGATCTTTTTAACATGCTGCAAAATAGTCACCACTGTAATGAATGAGTGGAATGAATATGAAATGGATTAACTGACTGATAAAATTGCCTGACTTGTGTTTTATGATATATAATTCACGATAAATTTAATAAGACATTACAAGATAAAAATTATAATTATAGACAGTCTACATGGAAATCAGTGTTTTCTTACAAGCCTGACAGCATGTTTTGAGTTTAAATATTTGATAGTGATAAAGGATAGAATTAGTATACTTAGACTTTTGTGAAGTTTGATTAATAAACACAAGATACTTGAATTTAAAAAATAACATTATATGATAAAATACATTATATGGTAAAAATAACAAACCTGATAAAAAGATTCAAATCTGGCTGCCATATTTCATAAATCAGTATAGATAGAACACCATCACTGAATGAACTTTCAGTTGGAGCTTTTTAAGGGTTTCTGCTAGCAATCTAGACATTAGTGTAAAATGGATGCTATTAAATTTTCTCTGGTCGTGATATTGAACTAACAGACTACTCCAGATCTGTATGTTAATGCAACTAAAACAAGTTAAATATAACCAGCTTAAAGCTAACATGAAAAGATGACTGTTTAGGAAGATTGGTATCCTGATCTGATCTCTCAGATTTTCTCTCTAGTGATAGAAAAAGGTAAGACGCCGTACTGGGTTAACGGCTAGGCAAGATTATGGCTTTCAGCATCAGTTCTAGCTTAAGCCAGCACATGCTTTAAAAAACTTCTTGGCAACAGCTCCAAAAGACTCTGGATCTCAAAGGGGGATGCAATTTGTATCTGAGCAGGCAAAGGGAAGCAGTGGCAAAAAATGTAATGCATGTCTTTGTATGCAAACAAAGAAATAAGAATGCAAATGAAATTTTGCCTCTCTGTATACTGTTGATTGTATGTGATGCTCCAGGATATGTTTTAGTCTTGGTGTTTAGTCACAAAAAAATTACAGAAATGCAAAAGATTCAGGTAAGAGCTACAGAACTTCTGTGACTTAGGGACTTGCAAAACTTGATATCTTTTACTTGTCCACATTAAGAACAAAAAATTGGAAGACAGCTCAGTTAGCACACGTTAGTACCTTGACAAGAAGGATATATTGGCGGCATACAAATAGAGGGAGAAATAAAATGATTAGAAGGAAAATATGGTAATTCGTATAGAAAAGAAGCTGCTAAACATTTTATTAATGAAAGAGAAAGCTTTTAAAGTGGTATCTAAACAGATACTTTCAAATCATGGATCAATGCCTTTCCAAAGGATGTGTTTTGGCAAACGTCATTAATACTTTAGCTGAGTACAAGTTATTGTACTCGATACAGGAGTTAGTCAAGGTAATTTAATGGTTCCTCCTGGCTTTACATCTCTGAACCTCTGAATTATTGCAGACCAGAAAAAGAAATTGATACTTGACTTGGAGGAAAGAGGCAAATTAAGTGATTGCAGAGCCTGCTAACGTGTGTTACTAACACTGACTGCAAAACCCAGAGGAGGTGGTTGACTCTTGCCCATAAGCCAAAAAAGGCATATTATAAATTAAGTTCATAAAGTTGCACCTAGGAAGCTAAAGAGGATTCCTACTGATAACATAAACTTCTGTTGTCTCCTGGCATGTTCTCAGCCTGGGAATGGAGTTATTCTGAAAAGTTGTAAGATAGATCACTGACAACATCTGGAGAGAGAAAGTTTTGGGTAAGGTGATGAAGGTTTAAAGGCAAGATCCACAGAAGTACTTGGTTTAACTGAGTGCAATCCATATCACTCTAGGCAGTATTTTGCTTCTGCAAAGGGGCAAACAATCAAATGTAGAAGAAAATTTAAAATACCAAAGGTTATAGTTAGGTTGCCATTTCTCTCAACAGCAATTAAACAAGTCCTTTTCTTCTCTGTATGCATTTCCACCCTGCCCAGGCTGTGCTTCCAGCTCAGTAGGTTGATTTGTGTGTGTCTGTGAGAGAGAATACACATGTCATGCCATTACAACATCCGGAGTTGTCTAAAATTTTGGATTCCTTTCATATGGGTCATCTTAAGAGCTTGACTCTACTCTTGTACATAGAGCTACTGGATAGTGATTGGATGTTCCCCATCCCATTTTCTTACCATCCAAGATCACCTCCCTTCCTTTGTGCAGTTCAGATAGGAGTTATCTACAGACTTTAAGGTATGTAAGCTTTAGAGTTGGATTCGGTGTTTCCAGTTCTGTTTTAAGGGTATCAGTCATGTCTTAGATCCAGGTAACTCTTATAATCTATCTAAGCAAGGTCCATTTAATTGGGTAACCTACCCTTTTCCTACTGGCTCTTTAAATCTGTTGAATTTGGCTGTTTGCCATGACTGTCCAGCTTTCAGTGGGAGGTTCGGGCTAGACAATTAGAGATGTGCATGGATGACTTTCCTGTGCCAAATGCTTTTATTCCTCTGTGTTTTGTCCCTGACTTCATCTGACCTAAGTGTCAGTCAGTCTGAAATTTGAAAATGGGAAAGCTCTCAAGCAATAATAAATAGATTAACCATAACACCCACGCACTTTACTCTGCTATTTATTTTCTGATGTTCATATTTGCCATCAAGACGTGCTTTAATTTATCTGTGTGTAAGCTGTCCCCATGCTTGGTTGTGAACAGATTTGTGTGAGTCCCCTTAACTTCTCAAGCGTAGAGTGATGACCTCAGTTGTTGTCACTGCAGCAGTGAATTTACTAAAGTGGAATTTATTACAGAAACTGTGAGTCTGTATTAGCTTCTGGAGGAAGAAGAAGGGGCATCTGAAAATACTCAATTTTGAACAGGGAGACAGAGTACCTCCTAGATGAGCCCAAACAAATTTACAGTACTCCTTAGAAAGTCTGATAGTTAATAGTATTGGTTGAATTTTTGAGCTAAAAGATAGGATGAGTTACTGTGGAACATCTGGTTCTGTATATTCAGACACAGCAGGGTTTATGAAAATACTTTTTGGCAAATTGGCCATTTAACTGAACAGTGCCTTTGTGAGAAAAGGGTCTTTTGTTATTTAATTCTTCTTTTCTCTTGTATTTCAGAGGGTGCTTTTTTGTTTGTTTTTTGTCTTGTTTGTTTGTTTTGTCTTGGGCTTTGAGATAACTTCCAGGGTAATTTCAAAATAGTATCAATCATGCTTAATGAGAGTTGCTCACAAGATCTCATTACAATCAGAAATAAAGCATGTTCTCCAGAAGCAGCTGTGACCTGCAACATCTCACCTGATAACCTCAGTGATCAGTAAAATTGTTTCATACTGAACTTAAGTTTAAAGGATGGAAAATGGGTATTAAATTACATGAAAAAATCAGTATTAATTTTCCTAAGGATGTCGGACCTTACACTTCTCTTATAAAGACTTTCTGAATAGTCTTGCTTCTGTCTTGTGTTCAAAATCCCTTCTGCCATAAATGGAAATGCATTAAACTCTGTTCTAGTTCAATTGCATGTTTGGCCAAAATTAGAAACAGAAATTAGAGCAGGGAAAGATCTATTCAATCATGTACACCATCTTTCCTGATGTTGGGCTATAAGCTATAGTATATTTTGTAGGGTGTCATCAGATCTAGCTTTCAGTGGCTTCAACTATCAGGCGTTCAAATCTTCTCTTGGAAGGTTCTGAAACCTAATAAATTACTCTGTCTGACTCCTGCTGGAGAAATTGCTCCCTGAAGGAACTTTGCTTTATTTATTTTGGACCTAGCCCAAAAAAAGTGGATTACTTGAAGAAATGAAATGTATGTCTTTAATGAAATGAACTTGGAAGTAGAGATGTAAATGGCACCTATATATGTCGGCTGGGGGATTTTCAGGCGCCCTTTCAGTTAATTTAGTGTCATTTCTTTCAGTTACTTGGCTGCTCAGAAAGTCTAGTTTTCTGAAGAATACAGGAAATTAATTGTTTTCATGTTCAGTTTCAGTCACGCTGAGTACTGCAATTAGTTAACTTAGCAGGCTGTAAAAATAACAAGCTCCCTAGCTCTTTGTACATATAGAAAGAGCATTTTTCTTTAAGCAATTAACTTAACAAAGACCTTTTAGTGTCTTGTTCTTATTTTTGCAAAGGCTGCCTTTGGAAGTTGAAGATTTTGCTCCTATCTCCTCTTATCTCTTTTCTTTCATTACTTTCATAAGCACTGTAAGTAATATATGATAGAAGAGACTCTTTCTGTTGTAGTTTAAGTCTTCCAGCTTATTCTGCCCTGAGTGACATACGCTATCGTTTATTTATATTACTTCATCTGATTTTTAGAAAGTTTTATTTTGTTTGGCATCCTTTATTTTACTGCATTTGTAAAGTATTGCTGGACTGAGAATGGTTCAAAGTAGTCTTTGCCTCTTAGCTAGATTATTTAACATAATTCTTAGGCAATAAAAAAAAAAAAAAGCTTATAACAGTTTGTTGATTTAGGATATAGATTGCTACGTGTCACTTTCTCCTGGTTCTTCCTAGTTTGGAAAGGTAAAGTATAAATTGCTAAAACCTACATCTCTCGGGGGTGGGGGGAAGGGAGGAAGATTTCCCAGTAATTTATAGATGGAGAGTAGAAGAATTCATTTTCAAAGGAAGGCTCTTTTCAGGATATTTAAGTCATTCCACAGTTGAAATATGCTTTGCATGCTGCTGATCTTTTGCTTCTGAAATTCATCTGATGAAGAAAACAGTTCATCTCTTTAATTGAAATTGCATGATGATCTGGTAGTATAATATAATTGCTCTGGTAAAGAAAGCATGAGATCATCATGGAAAGATTTTTGTCCCATCTAGAAACAGCAGGTTTTATTCTTCCTTTCATTTGTAAGAAAACAGTCATATGCAATATTCATTACAAGGATGACTGTGCTGTAACTATTGGTGGTCTTACAACAGAAAAAAGAAAAACAAAGGAAAATTGCATTGTTTGAAGTATGTGTTATTTGATGCCTGTTAGCAGAAATCCCTCACTAAATTCCAGCTGTTGTCCAGTATGAAGTCCTAACTGAATTGCAAATATCATGCATGCCATGTTTTTCTTCCTAATGTAAAATTTTTGGGAAAGGTGAAAGTTGTATGCATTTTGCCATTACTGTGAACTCTTGGGGAATTTCATCTTTGTCTCAGAGCTATTTGTAACCATCCCCTTACCCAGCAGAATGAGGGCCTAGGGCTTTCTGTTCAGAAATTTTAACATCCAAAGCGTGAAGGTGCTCGTGCCATGGTTTGCTAAGGTCCCAGACTGAGTGGGTCGTACCTATGCCAGAGTCATCTGTTAAAGGTGACCTTGTAGTGTAGCTCAGAGCAAAGCGTTAAATGACACACATTCACTCTTGGATGTGAGGTGCCAATGTCACAGCAGGTCACTAAAGCCCCACTAATTACCCCTGCTGCTAGAGTTTGAAAATTTTGTCCTCATTTAGCTGACCAGTCCCTGACCAGTCTGAAAGAGGAATAGCCTTTCTCAGGCTGAGCTGATAAAATCCTACTGTTGAGTAAATGCTATCTCTAAAATATCTCTTTGCACCACTTTGGACTGTAGAGATGCATTCCTCTTTTTGGAAAGGTTGTGCCTCGGGAAATACACTTGTAAAATATTGCTGTAGATTTCTCTAGTTATAGCAGAACCTGTGCAGTAGAGAAAATATATTCTCTCCATTTACTGGGTTGTGTAAAAGAGCAAGGTTGCTGGTCTTTCAGAAAGAGTGGTCTGGAAAGAGGGCTGCTAAAAAATGTGAAATCTCTGGAGAGACAGGGCTGCTAAGAGCAAGACCAGCAAGCTTAGGGCTGAGGTATATCCTCAGTTCTTTCTTCTCAGGGGATATAAACTACTCCAAATCATAAACTACACGGATATAATTTCAGCACAATGGCCACGTGTCCTAACTTGCAGGTTCCAGAATTTCCATAGTGCACCTCTGATACAGTGTTCTAAAAACAGAAAACAAAACAAAGCGAAAAGGTCGTGGAGATGATCGGTGCTTGCTTGGCAGAGATTTTATTCCAGTATGGAAACTGGCATTTCCCACTTCTCATCCATTCCTGCTGTTTTGATCTGTGTGCCTGCATATCATTGTAAACCCAACATAGCACTGTATTTGTGACATTATTTGGTGTATATGAAGAAAGTTCCATTTTCCTTAATAGAAACAAGTAAAATACAGTTTCAAAAATTATTTTTCTGTGTTTCTTTTAATGCCTCATCCCTCCACATATTCATGCTCTTGTGTGACTATTTTTTCATATAAAGTTTTCATACACATCTGCCTTTCCAGACTATGCTCCTGGCAGATCTTAGTACAAATATCAAGTTATTTACCATTTTCTTATTATAATAATGACATACCTGGCACAGATGTTTTTCCTGAATTTAATTTTTTTTATTTTTTTCCAGTCAACATTTCTATTTCTGGCCTCTGAAGGACTTTTTGTAACCCACTGTATTACTTTATTAGCTACATAGTTGGCATTGTTGAACACAACTATACCCCTTTCCTTGAGAGAGGCAATAGTGCCAAGATTGAAAAATCAGTTACAATGCTGAGCAGTATTTGAATTATTAATTATTAAAGGTCAGTGTTGGAATGAAGGCTTCCAATTTCAAAATAATTCTACAATGTTTGTTAAAAAGGAATCAGCTTGACTGGAAGTTATTAAAAACAAGCTCCTATCAGTATATTTAAATTTAAATCCTGTTAAGAATACAGTAATTCTCCCCCAAATTATTCTCCACCTATCTCTTAAGGTATTGGACAGGTAGTATCTGTTGTTTTGGTACAAGTAAAAATTATGTTGTAGGGTGTTTGATTCATTTTATTTGGCTAAGGAATCATTTAGGATGGGCAATTGTATCCCAGCATGGCTAAGTATGAAGAGTTATGTTCCACAGACAGGCTGTTCCAAGACAGGCTTTTTTGTTTGTGTTTTTTCGTGTATCAACATAGGCTTGTTGTAGCAGATAAACAGATTTTATGCATTTGAACACATTTTATTCATTTCTAAACTTGAATGACTGTTTCAATGCCATTCTGTTACTCTTTCAAGGGCTTTATTTATTTACTACTTCTACTTTTTACTACTTTCTTATGGCATCATAGAAATGCATTGCTTTTTTTTTTTTTTTTTTTTTTTTTTTGGGTTGTCAGTGGCAAACTTCATTAGAAATAAGTTGTTTAGAGTTGCATTTCCAGGACTGCAGAAGTCGTAAGACATGGTTTTGCATGTGCACGTATCTGTAAAAATATGTCTTCACTTCTCACGAGGCTCTTGGACAATACCATTTTTATCATTGACTTCACTGGGAATAAGATTTAATCTTAGTTTACTGCACAGCAGCAGAATAATCAAATGCAACTTGTCAGACTTAACTCTAAAATACTGCTGCTTTTGAACAGTGTAAGTAGAAACACCTCATTTTAGTGATTCCTGGCAATGGCATCACTGATGGAATCAAAGCCCAATTTAAATTATAGGCAGCCATGGAGGGATGATATACTTCAAAGAGAAGACACTTTCTCCACTTTAACTGATAATGTTCTATTAATTAAATTTAGGTTCCTGTCAAGAATATGCGATAGAGACTTGGACAATTAACAAAAGAATATCCCTTTCCTTCCATGTGTTTAAAGAGCATCTAACAGGGGTGAATGGCTAACCAAGTTATGTGTGTGCAGAAGTAACAAGAGAGCAATCAAATCAAAGACTTCTGACTTGCTAAGAAAAATCATATATGAAGGAAAGATGGTGATCAATACAAGAAGTGCATGTAATGAAAAAAGCAAGTTAACTGGTGTTTATAGTAGGAAATGATATCTATTGTTTAAAAAGTTATAATTAGGTTGAGGTGTCAGAGAAGTGAGGTAACAGAAAACCATATTTAGGGATTTGCAGTGATTAAGCCCTTTTAGTATCTTCGTATTTTCTGCTCAGTAAAACATGTTCAAGAGTAAGTGTGATAATTCTATCAAAAGCCATTGCCAGAGAAAAGAGTTAAAGCAGTATCACTGGCTGTGTGGTATAATATATTTTTGAATGTGGAGATTTATTTTAATCCTATATACAATTTCTGTTAAAATGTCAATCTGTTTTTAATGCTGATGATATTTATGACACCTAAGAATCCTCTGAGTCATTTGGAAGTATAAAACAGTAATCCTCTCAGCTGTCTAATGAAACAAATAGGTATTTCCTTCATCTTACAGGCTGTGATGTTAACTTGTAGCAGGAGAAAGGATATTTTGCAAGAGGATGTGTCTCGTGGGACCTGTCAGAACATATCTTACTAAATAAGGGACTCTTGCAATTATGCCAATAAAGCATAGAAGTTGCTCAGAACATGTGTACCATGGAGCTGCCCTGGTATTGGGAAGTCTCCATCAAACAAGAGCCATGGCTATTTGTGACTTGTGGCCTCTTACTTGAATTTCATTTACCTTATTCATGTTGAACATTGATATCTCTCTAGCTTTTCTAGGCAGAAGGTGGCACGTGGGTAAAAGAGTATAGATAGAGAGATGTATTACTTGGACGGAGAGCTAATGCATATATGATTTCAGAAAGGTCAGTCAGAGAACTTAGTAGTCCAGATTATAGCTGATTCTTCTGTGCAGTTCAATAAAAGACTTTTTTTTTTTTTTTTTTTTTCTGGCACTAATTTTGCCTTTTTACTTTGCTATTTTAGCTGTGTGCCCATGCGCCAC
>VZSV01000054.1:2539956-2600475 GCA_013398735.1 Nothocercus julius
AAAAAAAAAAAAAAAAAGTATTGTTTTTTCCATAAATGAATAACTGTACTGAATTGTTTATGCTACCTTATTTCCTTAAGCTTTACTCCTAAGTAAAGGTTAAGATGCTTTCCAATTTTGCTAATATAGTTTACTGCCACTGACATGAGAATGCCTGATATTTTTCCATTTGCAATGTAGTATACACCAGAAGATTTTATTGAATATGACTATGAGTATGGGGATGCAGATTATAAAGAAACTGACTCTGTAACAGAGGGACCCCCACTATTCGAGGAGACAGTAGCACAAACAGAGGTAACGGTCTGGTCTGTTTGTTGTGTGGTGTCCAGCTGTCCCCTACCGTGTGGTTTGTCATTTTGTGTCTTCTGCATATAAGCTTAAATATTTCCTTTCTTTACTCTATAGCTGTAATACTTTTACTTAGAGATGGAAGGCCTCACAGCTGACAGCATTCATCTTGCATTTGCTTACCCTCCTTTCATTCATGCTTTCTTTCTGCATTTTCTTTTCATTTTATTTATGTTTTCCCATTCCATCTTTCACCACGTTTGCAGAAAAAGAAAGCCAAGGCCATAAAGAAGAAGAGGACAGTGGCCGCTAGCTCAAAGGACAAACCCCAAAAGGCCACAACAAAAATATCTGAAAAATTTGCATCCAGGAAGAAGAAAAGTTATCAAGCAGCAACAAAAGGCAAACTAGGGGTAAAGGTAGCAAAGAAATAATCAAGATCTTTCCCAGATCAAGACTGGAAGATCTCTGATCATGAGAAAAAAAAATAGACCTAACCCCCCAGATCAATACATGTCTGGCTAATACCATAACCTCCATAAAGTGATAGCTTCTGAGTTTTTTCCTACATTACTTTTTCTTTTTTGTTTTAATAATGTGCTTTTTCTTTAATACTAGGCAAACATTGTGGATGAATTCCAAGAATATAGCATAGCTGACCCTGACTACGGGTACCAGACAGAGGCTCCTTCCAGAACGACTGAAGCAAATGAGGTAATAATGATGCTGAGAAAAGGATAGGTGAAAATAACTATTGATCAAAATCAGTTCTCAGTAACTGACAAATCAAAACCACATTATTAAAGGAAGAATGTCTGTCTCTGAAAATATACGTATCTATAACCACAGTTAATATGATTTTATGCTTTCCCAGCCAATTTGAGAACCAAGTATTTTTTGGGCAAAACTCCCACTAATTTTGTAGTGATCTGCTGAATTTTTAGACAGCAAATTAGAATTTATAATTCTGGAAATCCTCCAGTAATGTATGTTATGGGAATGCAGGGTTGTTGCATCCAGTGTGGATGTGAATGGAACTATGCCTAGTATAAACTGGATTAAATACTAGGCATAGTCCTCCTCCTCCTCCTCCAAGAGGAAGAGAGATCTCTCAAATACTTCCTGTCGCTCTCAAGACTCTGCATAAAAATGAGCTTAAAGGCAAGGAATGGCTTCTACCTACTTATCTTCAACACAGATTTCTCACCACTGGTCTTTGGCCTGAAACCAGGCAGAAGGGATTGGGTATCGTTTTCCTAAGGAATAGTTCCTGTACACCTCCAACTCCATCATTTTTCCCAAATGTATGTTTTATTTACGTGCATTGACCTCTATTTGAAATACACTCTCCTAAATCCTTAGAATTTCATTCTTTAAGATTCAGTAGTGAATCAGAACTAGAAGAAAAAGTAACTACCTGGTAACTTAGGCATGTTAGTGGTATACAACTGCTAATTTTGGTATTCAGACAGCTGATTTTTTTAAATTTAGGTTTTTTTGCTTCATGCAAAATAGCAGCATACTGAAATTGAGCTGGAAGCCATCCTTTCCTTTTAACAGTTACTCAGCCAACAAAAACAAATTATTTGCTTCTCCCTGAGATTTTATTGAAATGAAACTCTGTATTTTGAACTCTTCAAAAGAGATATTATAAATTATGTTCAAAAGCCACATTTTTAGAAATCCACAGTAACAAGCCTGAACATTTTTTTTTTTAGTAATATTACTACATCCAAAAGCCAGTGTTGATTAATATATCTACATATTAATTAATACGAGATAGTGGCTGATTACAGGAAATATATATTTTTCTTTTTCCTTTCACACATTCCTTTCAAAATGAAGATATATTGCTTAAAAGATGTACAAATCTCACCCCTCTGCACATGAAAGGAATCCTGAAGAATCCTAAAAGGCCATGAGGTCTTTTAGACTGTCTTTGGAATTAGAAAATAATTGTTCAACACTTCATTTGATTTAAAAAGGATAATGAAAAAGAGGAAAAGAATCCCAATCTTTTTCCTCCTATGCATCTTGGAAGGTAAAGGTAAATTAAGAGATATTTTAGCGGTTCTAGTGTAAGGTGTGATGAAGACAGTTCTATTTAAATCATTCTGCCTCTTAGGCAATTACAGGTTAATTGTGCAATAGTAAGTTTGTTATGAGATAGATCCTAATTCTTCCAAATTCTCTCCTAAGTGAAAGCAGCATTGCATAAACACAAAATTTTAGAATTGGCTCAGATATGTATTTACCCTACCTGTAAGGCAAAAGTCATAGCCTTTGTAGCTAGTGGAGTTAGGCAACTTTTAGGTCCTCTATTTTAATTGCAATGTATTTTAGTATCAGGATTAGTTCTTATTAATGACTTTTGAAATTGACTAGCTTCTTTAAGAGACTTTAAAAATATTTTTAAGATTGTATTCCTCTACGTTATCTGATCACAGAATATCCATCTCATATTGGTAACGTTGAAGTTCTGATTTTTTTCCGAAGTATACTTCCAAGAGAGCTGTGTAATAGCCAAACGGATTTTTGTTTGTTTGTTTTTGATGAATGGCTTTGTACATCTCAGATACAGCAAGCTTTGTGCCTGTAAGTTGATTGCTTGGTTTGACGCTTCACATAATTGAGGATGAAAGCTGCAAGCAATACTTAGTGTTCAGAAATGTTCACATTCATCTTTTATGTGTTTTGCAGATGGAATTTTGACTCAAAAAAATGCTGTGAAAGACATGAACCATAGCTTTTTGACTGATATGAGCTGTAATGTCATTAAAATGGAAAAAAGTTGAAACATATAGCTTGGCATTATTATTTATTAACACCAGATAGTGAAGATGGCTGGTCCAAATCAAAGTGATGCTTGCGCTTCCTGTACATGGTTATTGTACAGATCTCATTTCATTTTTTGCTCACTTGAGTGTGTGTGTTGATTCATGAACACTTTACATTATAAGTGTGAAACCAAGCAGGGAAACTTAGCTATATTTGGCACTGAAGTAATATTAAGCAAGTAACATACAGTGCTAGATATATTGTGTTCAGTGTTTTGGGAAATTAAAGAAAAATGTATGAAAGCATTATTTCTTTTACTACTTGTGTACGTATGATGATCTTTTAATTGCTCTGAAAGGCTGGACTTCCATTCTTTCAGACTCTAATTAAAAGATAATATGCTATAGTTCTGCTGTTCTCTTTTCTTTTTGACAAGTCACCATAGTTAATCAGCATATGCTTACATAGCTCTACTAACAATAACCCACATATTCCTCCTATTCCCAAATCTTTGCTACTGATATGAATAGCAAAATCCTGTTGAAGAAGTATTTGCTGAAGAATACGTAACTGGAGAGGATTATGATAAAAAAAATGAGGAAACTGAATATGGAAGCAGAGGAGTAAACCTCAGTGAATCTGATCTTCTGGTAGATGGCGATTTAGGCGAATATGATTTTTATGAATATAAAGAATATGAAGAGAAACCAACTGATTCCACTAATGAGGAGTTTGGTCCAGGTGTTCCTGCAGAGACTGATATCACAGAAACAAGTGTAAGTTGGTTGCAGGCATAATGCAGTACGAATTAAACTAATTTAATTTAGCAATTCTGTTAAGTATAGAGCCTAATCTATAAGTCGCTGTGCATTTTAGAAATGTTCTATCTGCTTTTGATAGGCTTTGGATGAAGCCCATCTTCTTGTCTAAGTGATCCTGAGCTATCTAATTTCATTAATTTTTTTTCTCTGATGTTGAATGGTGTAAGGGAGGGTTCAAGATGGGAGGGAGAAAAGGAGAAGGGGAACTCCAAAGAGCAAATGATAATATGAGCACAGTTTTAAAAATATTTTTAGGCTAGAGCTAAAGCTGGAACAAATCTATCTTAAAATTATTGGATGCAATTGCAAGAACTGTAAATACTTGTAATATTTTTGTATAGTTACCCTATAAAAAAAAAAAGCTGAAACATGTATGAGTATCTAGAAAGTTACGGCGTGTGCTACGTTCCAGAGGGAAAACTCCTGAGTGGGAGGTGAAGGTCTGCACTCATTCGCGAAAGTAAGCTTAGACAATGGTGATAGGTTTATGACCTTACAGGAGTGATATAGCAGCTCTGCATATAAAGGGAGATAGGATGACATGGTGGATCCTGTGAATCATGCACTTTTTCTGTGTTTTATAGTTCTCTCCTCCCTCTGACTTAATCATAGGCTGAACAGCAAGGCTTTAGTTTTCCCTTAGTTGTGCCAAGAGCCTCATTCACCAGGCTGTGGAAGCTGCAAAGAAAAGTAATACTACTAAGGCTGGAAGAAGAATTAATTGGATTTCTAATAGGGGAGGCCATGAATGTGTGAGAAAGGAGACTCTTGCAGTATCTGCTGACTCTCGTTTTTATTTTTTCCTCATAAACTCAGAATTTCAATTAGCAAAGGATCCAAGAAACAACAGCAAATGCTGTGAGCTCAATTCAATGTGCCAGCCTTGAAACTTATATGTCTATATTGCATTTATTCCTCCTTTCTAAACCCTGTTGGGGTGGTAGTGGTGTGTGTGTGTGGTGTTTTTTTTTTTGTTGTTGTTTGTTTGTTTTTTTCTTTTTTTTTTCTTTTTAAATGATTCCTATCTATGCAATGTGATACAGGCGTACTTTTCTGCTAGCTCAGGTGGGGACACTGTGGCAGACTGACATAGAGAAGGTCAGATTATCTGCAAAGCAAAGAGTCTGTAAGGCACCCTTTGTGCTGACATTAAGCAAATGACTGTGTCGACTCTATTCTCAAGTATAAATTTCACCTTAAAATCCCTTGCCACAAAAACTGAAGTTGTCAGAAGACTCGAATGAGAAACAGGTTCTTGGCTCTAATTTTTGCCAGCTTTATTACTGTGACTCCCATGTGCTGAACCTGTGACACTCCATCATTTCCCTTAAATATATGGATGTATTTAGAACAAATGGATTTCTATTTTTGATAATAAAGGCAGGCTGAAATGTACACAGGGTTGTCCTTGTTGGGCTTGAACAGAATCTTGCCTTTTTAGACACCATAAGGTAACTGAGTAAACTTAGGACAGAAAAATTAGTCTTTGTTTCTCTGATGAAAAGCCTGATGCTTAGTACAAAAAAATTCAGGACAATTGGAAATAGTGAGATTTCAATGTTTCAGATAAACAATATATGAAAAAAGAACTGGTTCAGACTAGACCTCCGTTAAGCTTTCATAATATAAAATAAGATATTGCTAATCAGAAAGGAACCTGACACCCATGAAGTATTGATCTTAAGACACTTGAATATAGTGCTGCTTCTTAAAGTAGTTATAGGAAATGCGAATAGTGATAAGTATAGAGCAGTGACTGTTAAAGTTTTAATGGTTCCACAAGTTTGAATATATGACATTAAGCACACACTGCTTTTCAAAATTTGGGCAAGGATGTTTACCATTTTTCTGCACTACTAGCAATTTTGTGCAGAAGTCAGCGTTAGGACATGAGAATAGATTAGATGGTTTCAGGTGAACCTGCATAAAAACAGTTATTCAGCTCATTGAACTAGCAGAATTCCTAGTTGTGTTACAAAGCATTGAAGTTTTGATATCTTTATAATACTTGTAGGCTTTCAGGACAGGTAATGTTTACAAAAAATGGAGAGTTAATCTCTCTTTTTACAACCAACTTTGATGAATATAATGAAACATAGTCATCTATAGCGAGTTAGCTCTCGCTACTTGTCTTACATGATCTGTCGCATTGTTATGCTTCTAAGTTACTGCAATTTTTTTTGCCATTAGCATTTGTTCGTGACCTGTTATTTAGGCACCTCTGTTATCTTAATCCTGAGTCCAAAGCTTCCTATAGAGCTGATTCTATAAGAAATGTACAGCCAATGCTAACTCCATAGTTAGGAGGGAAAGCTGACTGTCCATGTAATACAACTTAATGATTATGTTGCCACTTAATGCCTTGGAAAAGGTGTTAAGTCGTTACCTCTTACGTGTTGTGGATGTCTAATTCCAATCAATTAGAAGCATAGAGAATATTGTCGATATGGAGCCAAAGGATCTTTTTTTCCAGATTATTTTAGGCTTGTTCAACTCAGGAAACCATGAAGAGTCGTTGTTTGTTATTGTGTCATAAGCCAAAAATATGTTTATTCGAATAAGAAAAAAATGAACTTTGTAATTTATACGCATAAATTTTAGAACCGAAGTCCGGAGTCTTAGTAGAAACCATGGAACAGGCCTTAGTGCAAACTCTTGAATCTCACTGGAAAACTCATTTTACATCTGCAAATCTTACAAAATCCAACAATTTGAAAAGTATACATCTTTTTTCTGATTTTTCTATTCCTCATATTATTAAATGTTTTGAATCCATATGTTTTGTGCCTATGATATATTTTTCATAGTACAGATGTTTTCCAGCTTTAGCTTTCAGTTACAGATTGTTGCAGTTCTTTAGTGCACTAAATCCTTAGACTTTCTGCTTATTTTATTTTTGGGGGGGGGGTGCTTTTCTCCTTGCCAGGTGCTTGGGCATGGAGCTTATGGAGAGAAAGGACAAAAGGGAGAACCAGCTGTGATCGAACCTGTAAGTACAAATGTGTGTGAGGTGTTTTTTTTTTTTTTCTCTCCTCTCCTTAAGTGCTATACAACATTCATATATACAGCATTTTTGAAGGTCATTATCAAGCCATGTCATTTGTAGTAGAATAATAGCACCTAATATATATGATCTGTGAAACAGCATGGACTGTGTAAATTGATAGCCAACTGGAAGTAGAACATCAGAGGAAAAAATTAACTTAGGCTGAACGATTGTGAACATAGTGATCTAAATATCAAAGGTCTGCATTCTATGATTCAAGAATTCCCTTTTAGTTCTATATTCCTATCCCAAAAATAAGCATGTAAGTTACTGATCACCAAAGAAAAAGGAATACAATAATGAAAAAGCTGTAAGTTAAGACTGTGACCTGTGACTTTTTTCTAGTAAGTGATCTATGATGCTTCCAACAAAATTTTTCTTAAAAGGATCCAAAATAGGTTTAAACCTGCATTTGCGAGCTAAGTTTCAAGTGTCTTTATTGTAAAAATGTTTTTTTCTTGAAGAAGAAAGCCATTTCACAGAGAAATTGAACAAAATTCTGTACTAGAGTATTAGACTATGTGGACAGAGGATCCCCAGAGTGTTAACTTTAATTGTTCAACCAAAAGATATTATTTATATACATATGTATGCATATACAACACTAGTTATGTATGTATAACTAGTGTGTATGTATATATGTGTGTGTGTCTATATAAACTATATATAAGCTATATATCAAGTTTTATCTTTATTATTTCCTTAAGCTTCTGCCAAGAGATAACCAGTTTACCATCTTATTTTTCTCTCCTCCTAGGGTATGCTCATTGAAGGACCACCGGGACCAAGAGGACCTGCTGTATGTAGACTGAATATACATTCACTTTATTTTCATTTGATTTATCCACTGTACTTTGTATTTATGAATTAACATAATTAGTCTTACCATAATTTCCAGAGGTATATTGAACTTCAAAGGCTTTGTTTTTTTAAAAAAAAAAAAAAAAAAAAAAATCCTTGTAAGGAGGGGAAAAAAAAGTCATTATAATATTTGCTTTTTGACACATATGTCTTTAACATAACTTTTGGGAGAAAAAAAATAGTTCAAAAAGATGTTGTCAGCAGTTGTTCAACATAATAATTTATCATTGCTTTTCTATAGGGTCTTACAGGTCCCCCAGGTTTACAAGGTCCTGTTGGTCCTCCAGGTGACCCTGGTGAAAGGGTAAGTAAATATACAGATTTTCCTGAGTATTACACTAAATGTAAGAGTAAGAAAGATCTTGTTCTTAAATATATATACTTAGTTGAAGAGATTTCAGTTGCACCAAGGTTAATCTACTCAGCTGAGAATCTCCCCAAATACATCAATAGAAGCAGGAATATGTACAGTAAATACAGAAAAAAAAGTTAAGTTCTTTTTTGTCTATATTTTTCTGAAACCTTTGGTGTGATTCAAAAATGTAATGAAGTAATGAGAGCCATCCAAGTAAAGTTTTCATCTGCATTTGAGTAAGTTTCTGGAGGAAGAAAGCATGACTTTAAGATGCAGAGAGTAAAAAGGGCATTGCGCTACAGAAAAAAAATATACATAGAAATAATTTAGCTTACTCAAAGAGTTTAAAGAGGCTCAGCAATGTGAGATTTCTGTAACAAATGAAGTAAACACAGGATCATAGAGCAAATCTCAGATTAGGTTAATTCTAGTCGTGACTAGAGCTTCTGTAATTAGGTACCTCTTAAATGTGTGTATGTATATAATATGTGTATATATATGAATAAATGATACAACTGAAGAGAATAGCTCTTTTACCCATTCCTGAAGGTTCTCAAAACCTACGTCTTTATCTCAATGATTATGACCAACATTCCCACATCATTTAAAAGACTATTAAATAATCTCCAAGTGCACCATAAGAATACTGGTCTAAGTGTGTGGGTGACTCCATAGATGTATCTTGTATAGCCACCCCTTTGTTCTCATCTCTCTCTTTTCCCTCATCCCTTTGTTTTCATAGGGTCCACCTGGCCGCCCTGGTCTTCCTGGTGCTGATGGCTTAGCAGGTCCCCCAGGTACCATGTTAATGTTGCCGGTAAGTAGGATTATGATTCCAGGGTAGTATGTCTCCAAAAAGAGGAGTTTGTTTCAGTAAATGCAGATGATTTTGTCTTTGGAATGAGAAGAGGTTGTTGTATGGTATAATCATTTGAAGATGATCTGGTATTATTTTTTTCCTCAGACAAAATGTAGGGTTTAGCTTTTGCTTGACTGACGGATTGGAACATATATGTATTACAGATTCCAATCATAAATGACTTAAATCACTTATTGAAATCCCCCTTATATTTTCAATATACATTGAAATACATTTACAATACATTGTTGTAAATAAGCAGTTTACTGCTACATAAAGAGCACCTACTACTCTTGACATGGAGAATTTTGTAAATGGAATGCTTAAAATTGGACTCTAGTGACTCATTTGATGAGACAGTGCATCCTTTGGATAGAAATATATGCGTGTTGTCAGCTCTTCTCCCACTGGAGTCAAAGCAAAACACCATCTGTTTTAGCATGAGGAGGAACAAGCCCAAAGCTGTTCAAGTGCCTTGCAGGTTTCTCTGGTATGAGGAGTACTGTGTGAATGGAATTCATTATTCCTACATGCATGCGAGAGAACTGGTGAAAGCTGTCATCCCAGAGAGCTGGTGCACCAGTCAAAAATGACAGTATGGTGTTTTTAACAAGGTAGACACAGCAAAAAGGCTTACAGCTGTTCTGATGGATGTTTAAGGAACCCTATATCCTATTGGTATCGATGAGAACAGGAAGATTTTGTGGTTTATTTTCTATTTATGAAACAGTGAAAGTTTATTAAAATAAGCTATTTTTTTTGGGCCTCATGTTTGTACTAAGGCTTATTTCTATTTTCGCAGCTGTCTGTATAAGAAAAATATTTATTCACTGATAGCTAGTTGATCAAAAAAATGCCACTACTCTTCAGGGAAATTATTCCCAAATCTTCCAAAAGTTATTGCTGGGACAGCAGAAAGATTCGTGTTTTATCAGTTTGCTCCATTAAGGGTAGCAACTGTTGGCTAATACTTAACCTATCCATCAATTTGGAAAATCTTTCTATCTGTATTTTTAAATGTTAGTAAGTTAGACTGCAGGTGATCTACCAAGTCAGAACAGATAATTCTGGGGAAGCAAGAAATTTGGTATCCTGCATCCCAGGCTAGTAGCTGAATCACCATCTGCTTTTTGTCCACATTTTGCATGTTAATATAAGAAATTTTCACAAAATCATATTATTTCTGGGTAAGTGACTTAGAGTGATGTTTGCTAACTATTTGCACGATATAGTTTTTGTACTGTGTTTTCTAACCTTCTCTAAATATCTGATGAGAAATTTGGTGTCCCGTTGGCTGAAATGGAGTTATTCTGAAAAATAATAATAAAAAAAAAAAAACACTAGTGGTATAAATATCTCACAGTAGTCAATAAGGTTTGATGTTTGGGTATATAAAAATTCACTTTTATTCTTAGCAGGATTGTAAACTTTTAGTAGGATTCTAAGTCTTTGGCTACACGTGGGAGGTGCTTTTCTTTGTGGGACAAGTGACTCTTCACATGAGGGGCTTGAAAGCATTATCATGTGTTCATCTTTTCAAATGCGTGCAAGATAATTTACGCATCTTTGCTTGGAAAAATATTTTGTAAAAGTGGTTGATGCTGTATTATGTCAATTCTTTCAAACTCTGGTCTCATCTGGTAGCTGGCTTGAAAAACCTCTTGCTTTCTAATTTTAAGAAAGCCAAGTTCATCTGTGGGGTCTTAACGTGGTAAGTTTTCCAAAACTTTCAAAAAGCTCTTGCATTGTGGTAATAATATGACCTCAGTAGACATGCATCAATCACCTTGCCACCTTTAGACATAGGCAAATTGTAAAAGGTTCTTTATTTAGAAATTATCAGAAGCAACACAAAACTGTTTCATTTTAGATACCAAATATTTTTTTCAAAGTGACGGTTACCTTAAGTTGATTTAACATTTTTGTATGGGTAGTTACAGATGTACTGAGAATTAATTATGGCACAAGTTCTATTTGATACATGTATTTAATGAGATATTGCTGGTAATTGGAGGCCATTTGGATTAAAATTCACCTAAAAAAAAGCCTGAAAACAAAAACAAACAAAAAAGATTTACAAATCCAATGAAATGAACAAACTATTTGCTCATAAAGGATTAGTTATAATCTATTATTCATAGCTGAATATTCCTGCAGGATCCAGAGGCCCCAGTGCAGCAGTCTTTTGATGTTATGGAATAGTGGCAGAGCAGAATGAACTGAAAATATCAGTATCTTCACAGAGATTTTTTGCACTGCAGCAGTGCAGTGAATTTTTTGCAGTAGCAGTGAATAACAAGTATGGTTGTAACTTAACAAATTCTGAATTCCTTTTCTTGTGCTGATACTCCTAGTTCCGCTTTGGTGGAGATGGTGAAAAGGGTCCAACAATTTCAGCTCAGGAAGCTCAAGCACAAGCTATTCTCCAGCAAGCTAGGGTAAGTACAAAAACCCTGCAGAGAAAATTGCTAGAAGGGTGTATGTCCCCACATGCAGTTCCATTTTATAGCATGGAGTATATGATATAAAGAGCTCTAAGCATCATCTTATGAGAGCAGATGTCCTTATTAACAACTGAGTGGCTGGTGGTGGTTGTTTACTAATGGATTATGAAATGGTGTTACAGAATTTGAGTGCTGAATGGACAGTTTTCTCTAGATATTTGCTTTTTTACTCTTTTTTTCTTTTTTCTTTTTTTTTTTTTTTTTTTTTTTCTCTCTTGTCCTCAGATTGCTATGAGAGGGCCACCTGGTCCCATGGGGCTCACAGGAAGACCAGGCCCTGTGGTATGCAAACAAATCTTGTCTTATCTACCTACACCTGTGCATTTGTACGCATCTGATTTGGAATGAGCCTGATGTAGTGAAGGCCATAGTTTGTATTCTTATTCAAGGTCTGCAATGCAATCTAAATGGTAAAGCAGCTTTTAATGTGTATTTGGGGGCATTTGAACAGAGCACGCTGATAGACTTTAAAAAACAAACAAAAAGAAAAACAAAAAAAGTGAATAGCCTTGCATAACTATCTATACCTGTACATACAGTTCCTTCCTCTTCTCTTGTACCTCTTTCCTTCTTTAATGTGATACTTCAGCAACAGCTGTTGCTCACAGGTTCAATATAACAATCAAATATTGTTGTTCAATGTTGTTCAATGGTAACAATCAAATCATTCTCTTCCAGTCTGTTTTCCCCCCCTCATTTTTCTTAACATACAGTAATGTACAGTGCATCTAATTTTAACTGTTTGTAAGGAGGAGAGGCAGGTGGATAAACATGAATGTAGCATCCCATCCATTATCACCTGCAGAAAATCCAGGCCAGCTTATTGTTCATCACACTGTGTGTCAGTACAGCAGCAGAGTGCAACTGCTAAGAGCCTCAGCAGCGTTCCCTGCTGTTCCCTCCAATGACTCCCTTCATTAGCAGGGAGATCCCAGGGAGGCATGAGATAGTTGCATACTGTAGAAGTCATATCTTAGCGAGAATAAGGAATACTCCAGATCTTGTGCCTTCCTGATCCCTGTCAGCTCAACATGCCTTTCAAGCACTTTTGAGAGCTACATAATAGTGAAACTGCTGTAGCTTGTATTCCAGGTTGGATTTCCAGCAGAGTATTTAAATCAAGAGACGTAGAGGATGTCATTTAATTTATACTGACAAAATATTTGCAGAACTCCTATAAACAATGAATCCATTTGCAAAAACTGCTTTAACACTGATAGTGAATAGTTCCTTTAACTGAAGTACAACCTGGCCTCATACCCACAGCGGGCTATTTTAGAAGCCTTCATGATTTCCTCTATACCACGGTCAACAAATGAATAATAGTAGTAGTTGTTTTGCTACTATGCCACCAGGAGGCTCTAGAAATTCAGCTCTTTGATCTGGCTGTGTTTTGGCCTAAAGTTCTAGAAGCAGCTGCTGATTCTTGGTGTGTCATTTGCTTGTGTGCCCAGCTCCTTTCAAGAATGGAGTAGCTGGGAATTATGACCTTACTATGAACTGTGTTTTGATAAATTAGTAGCCAGTAAGATACATTAAGAAACATATCATGTATTTATATAAAAGAAAGTCTTGAGCACAGTAGTATTTTAGCTCCTGTCTAGCTTCAACTGAGTCTTAATCAACATAAAATGTGTAAGAGAATGTTCTGTGTACAGATATTAAATGTAATGAATTATAGGGAAACTCATACAGGCTCTCCCCACCCACCAAATTCACTCTTCCCTCCATTGACAATATCAATTCAGGATCTGTTTTTCGGTTTGCTTAGGACTTAGTTCAATACATGCAAAATCTGTGGAAATGTTTCTACTCTGAGATGCTACACCAGGCACTAAAACAAGCTGTGAGATTATCCTGCCTTCCTTTGAATTAGAAGGAGAAACAGGTCCAAGGTCTGCAGAATCAGTTTTGGATTAAATGCATACATTTGGTGTTCACCTATTTCAGAGGTCAGAAATACAGAAATTTTATGTCTTTAATAGTAAACTGGTATCTTCCATCTCTGAAATTTGTATTCTTTGTCAGCCTGTTGGGATTTTCGAACTATTACTACATTTGTGAGACTTTTAAGAAAACAAAACAGTCTTTGACTAATTCTGCTTCAGATTCCATGTACATTTTCTTACTCTGTCTTAAGATCTATTTTGGAACTGCTTGTGGTTAAAACTTGCTCTGAAGATTGCTATCATCGTTCAATGATGGTAAAGAAAATCAGTTGTATAGATTTTTGACTTTGTTAGGGCTAGATAGAAAAGATCTTGTGCACAGCACTGAGTGATGGCAAGGTTAAATAGGGGACTTTTTTTCATTGATTCTAGTGGTTTTTGTTTGGAATCTCTAAGCTGTTTTCAGTACAACATAGAAATGAATAAAAGTGAGAAGAGACAAATTTAATTTCTGTTGACTTCCCCGCAGAGGGTGCGCCTCTGTTCATATCATTTATGTTCTTCCTGTGCTGATATTTAGCTGTCAAATATTAATATAGAACAAAGGGTTATATTTGATACTGTTTAAATCTATGCAAGTTTTACTTTGGAAATAAGTTTTTCTGGCTCAGACCTAGATTTTAGATGTATCTGAAAACTCAAATGATGATCTCGCACCACCTAAGAGATGTGGGATCATTTGGTTTTTTTTTTTGTTTGTTTGTTTGTTTGTTTTTTTCCCCCCTCTGTATAGAATGTGTAGAAATAGCAAATAACTTACTAAATTAAAGCTGTACTGTATTTTTAAACTAACAGAATGGTTTTTTGTTTTTCGTCAAGGGTGGGCCTGGAGCAGCAGGTGCTAAAGGTGAAAGCGGTGAACCAGGTCCTCAGGTACAATAATATTGTGTGCTATGTTTGACCTTGTGAGCCTTTCAGTGCTTTTCAGTATAAGAAAATGCATTCATATCACTTAGCAGAAATCAGTCACTTATGTGTTTCCTGCATGCAGCTGGAGAAAACTACCTTTTACACATAGCTTGGCTGTTCATTTTGAAATGAGAGAGTAGCAATCTGCCTAACAGAGCATTTATAGCATGTGGAGTGTCATCACTTGAAAATCTGTTTTAATATTGTCACTCAGGTTCTTTTCTCTGTTCAAAATCGTGCGTGCTTATAACTGCCATGAGTCAATTTGCAGTCATATGATCTTGGGCTGTCATCTTATTAGATCTCAAGGTGAAAGAGATTGAATTTAGTTGGTAATAAATCAGGAAGTTTTTAGGAAAGACTTGACATGGTGAGAAGTAGACTTTAGGAATCAGTAAATGGATTTCCTCTCAGCTTGCAATTATGTTGGTTCTTGTGCAGTGATCTCAAAAAACACTGAAAAACATTCATATTTTTCATCTGAAAACTAGAAGTAATAGGGGTTTCTTAAAGCGTAGTAGGAGTCTCAGGAACAATGCCAAAATTCCAAGTGAAATTGTAGATATGATACATTGTTATCTTAAAAGTTCAAATGAATATTAGCATAAAATTAAAGGAAAACAATTTTGAAAACCCTGTGAACAGCTGTCAATCTTCCCACTTGCTTATCTATGTTCTTACTGTTTCTGTTTCTTCCATACAACATTGGATGCTAGTCTATTGCTACACCCATCTGAAGATGATTCATTTGAATGGGGTGTGAGAAACACACTTCCACCCAATCTGCAGTGAGAGTATCTGAAAGTGTCTGAAAAGTGGAGTTAGGTTTTTAGGCTGCAGTTTGGTGTCCTTCTGGTTAAAACTGTTGAGTATAGCTAAGATACCAGATGAGCTATTTACTAGCACAAGTCACGCTCATGTGTCAGGGATCTGAAGTAAGTACTCTTTGGGCTTCATCAAATAATTATTCTGTGGCAAAATTGATTTAGCATGAGTGGAATAAGGATTTTCAAGCAAGACTAAAAACTTCAAGGTTATCAAAAGAACTATGCCATGCTCGTGAAAATTAGCATTAGAATTGGCAACATTAAGGCCAGTTTCAGTGGTCAAATTCTATTAAAATTGATGCAAATTAGGTATCCAGTAAAAAAAAGAAGGGGAAAAGAAAAAAAAAAAAAAAAAAAGAACTTTGTGTAATAAATAAAGAAATTATATAATGTCCTTAAGGTGATATGTTTAATTAGCTTTTTCTGCCATAATGTGATTTTAAGAATTACACTGTTTAAATTCAGGGTCCTCGTGGTATTCAAGGTGCCCCTGGTCCAAGTGGGAAAGCTGGCAAAAGGGTAGGTAGCAAATGGATGAAGCCTGCACTGGGTAAATATTTGCTATTTAAATATATTTGAATATTTAACTCATTCCACTGCATTTTCAAATGCTTGGCCTTTTGGGTTTTTGCAGGGACGCCCTGGTGCTGATGGTGCCAGAGGAATGCCGGGAGAACCTGGTGCAAAGGTAAAGAATAACGAGACCTGAGGTTTTATTTCAGTCTTGGAGTGGGCTAGACAGATTTTAAACAGGCACCACAGCTTCTGCCACGCCAACCTCAAGCCCTACTCCCCAGTGGAAATACTGAGGTTTCAGATAGCTGGGTCAGATGCAAGACCTGAGAATGAATCATCTATTTAAAATATGCTAATTAATGGTAATGACTAGTAGTCTGACCCTGAAATAACTTGATTCTTTGGGCATGATTCCTAACCCCCTGAAACAGCTTTTAGTTAGAATGGTACCAACAGTGAAGTCCGTTTTGCACTGCAAAGTGTGGCTACAACCAAGCTTTCATCTAAGTGTAATTTTCTTTTTATAAATTGTATAATTACAGTTTAGTGTAAAGAGTGATGTTTGGTATCTTCTCTTGCTCTGATATGTAAAAGTAAATTCTTCAAGTTTGGTCTATTTGATCTACATGTGTCTCATACAGTGAGAGAAATGTACATATAACCACGGGTAGAAATTAGCTTATAGAGAGAAGGCACAATGTAGTCAGAGTAATACAAAATATACCAAAGCTGTGATTTTTCCTTTCCTAGGGTGACAGAGGATTCGATGGTCTTCCTGGCCTCCCTGGTGACAAAGGTAACAGGGTAAGATAAACTCGGATATTTTTATACAGTGTGCATATACTGTCACATAAATAGCATACAGTTAGTGTACAAAAAAAAAAAAAAAAAAAAAAGACAAAATAACACTAAGGACTATGGAGGAACTCCAGAAAAAATGTCAGCATTTCACACTACAGAATAATATCCATACTGTCAAGTGATGTATGCTTCATAAAACATATTATTAATATCAATCAATAGAAAACATTTCACTTTTGTATTACTGCTTTAAAAGCATATGCAGAATACACATCTTGACATACTCTAATTTCTCTTGGTTAAATCCAGCAGACTTAATTAATAAAGGAAACAGCAATAGAGTAAATTAGCTTAAAGTTTCTAAATCAATAGCATGTCAGAATTTAACTGCTGAAAATCTTGTTCAGAGAATGCATGTGCATACATAGAAAGTAAACTGAATTGTTTAGTGTGGCTCATTACAATGACTTTTAGTTGAGGACAGATTAGAGCCGGATCAGATAATTTAAGAAAACTGGGAATAATATTTAAAATTACTTGCATAACTTGCACCTACTGAATGTAAATTCTTAACTGTTATTTTGGTAAGTGCAATGCACCATAAAAGAGAATAATCGACTTTTTGCAGAATTTAAATCTGGTTTCATGAGCTGGTGACCAGCAGAGGGTGCTAAACATTAAGCTCTTGTAATCACTTATGTCTTTCTTTTGAAAGCTGTTCAAAAACTGGTTTGGAGCCAGAGGATGTATCTCTGCTTTCTAACCCAGGGTAGCTGAATTGTCACTCTGAGGAACCTTTCATGACATAATTTCTTTATTTTGTTTTCTTGCAAATATTACATTGGGTGTTACGTTTCCTAAACCCATCCAAAAACAAACTAACAAACAAAAACCCTAAATCAGAAGAATACATTTTGGTTGGAAACTGCAAAATAGTAATGAAAAATAATGCCTTCCTGTCACCAGCTTTCCCATCCCACTGTTTAAGAATCACTGTGCTCCTGTTCTCCAGTGGGAGTCTTTGATGAACATACAATATGTGATGTATCTGGAAACAGCTCAATTCAAAGCCAGATCAGACCGCTGTGACTCTTCAGATTCACAATCTACAAACAGCATATAATGCAAATATTTAGTGCTCTATGGCTTCCAATAAAAAAACACAGGAAGGAAAATATAAGAAGCTTTATTTTTTGTTGTAGTTACCTTTCGCCTCTAATAGAATTGATGTTGAAAATCTATAAATTTAAAGTAGAGTTTTAGGACTTACAGTAGCCACGTAGGGGATGAACTCTTTCAACATTTGACAGATCAGGGCTATACTGAAATTTTCACCTGGATATTAGTTGGAAGCCAGAACACAGATCATTTGTGCCATGTCTCATCTTTTGGGGGTATCATTTAGCATATAGAAAGCCACATACTGTATCATCAGATCATGTTGCTTAGTTTGAAAGCTTAGCAAACTATAGAGACTGTTGCAGTAATTAATATTGGGACTTGAAAAGTGAAATACTTAGAAATTCATTCTCTCTCATGGTGATGCCAGCTAACAGAGGACAGAAAGGCAGTGGAATGAAAACGTGACATCCTTAATAAGAGAGAGCTCTGACATAAGCGAGCAGTTGACTAAAATCTCCTAAGAGATTTTGAAAGAGTGGAGCCACTCACGAGTGACTCCATGCATCTCTGCTAGGATCCGCAGCAGTGGTCAAGCTTCTTGGAGGTGCTACTAAAATTAAGAAAAGCAGCATGAATACTTGGTTGTTGTCCAATGCCAGAAGGAAGTCACAGCCTAAAAACCTGCTGCCTAAAAAGAGGTCAGTGAGTAGGTTTAGAGCTATGCAGCACACTAGTTCTCTTTAAAATTGGGGAAAGAAAAATAAATGCTAAAAGCACTGTCCTGAATCCACTGAGGCCCTCCATATATAGACTTGAAAAGCCTGAGCCTCACGGGAAGTGTGGAGGTCTGGCTCCCTTCCAAACCCACAGACAAGTAAGTCCAAGGCTCTCTGTGGACTGTGTGGACTGGGGCCAGAGCAGGTCGTTCTGAAGGGTGGTCATTGCACTTCACTTTGTATATTCCAGGGCCCAGCATTGATTTATTAACCTCTGACCATTTGCACATTCCTTATTTTACTGCCAGTGATACTTGGTGTTGGGGGGAAGGGATTGCTGATGAGATGCAGTAAAATGTGGGTACACATTAACACTGCCTTTTGTAACAGTAGCCTCTGTATGTTCCAAGGCCAAAATAGTTAGACAAATCTTATGAATAGCTTTGTTCTTTCGGAAATGTTCATTTGTGTTTATAACAAATGCAACAAAAGATGTTGTTGAGTACTGTTCGGGTTTGTATTGTTATGTCAAGACTTGTTTTGACTCATCAGACAGCAGCTAACACGTATATTTCATTTCACTTTCCCATCCCTTGTTGTTTCCACCCCCAATCGTATTATTTTAATGACTTTCCTTATCCCACAGGGAGACCGTGGCCCACAGGGACCTCCTGGCTTACCTGGTGAAGATGGATTAAGAGTAAGATGCTGTTTATTTCACATACAAAGTAAAATCTACAGAAGGTTCTTATATAATCAGAATATATTCACAACATGTTTTCTTTTTCCTAAAACTCCTTTTCCCCTTCTATAAAAACAGGGAGAAGATGGGGAAGTTGGACCAAGAGGTCTCCCAGGTGAAGCTGTAAGCAGTGCTTTTTTACTCTTCTGTTTCTAGCTTGTACCCTGTTTTAAACAAAAATCACTTTCAGATTTATTTTGCTTTTTGTTGAGCTGTTCTGGATTCCAGGTATAAAAATTAGTGTGTGCATGGAGAATATTGATCCTGGCTGAAAAGCAGACAAATGAACAATTTTAAGGGTGAAATACTACTAACAAGATAAGAATTAAGTTATCCAGTTAAGTAAACACAACTTTCAGAATCAAAAAGGATATTTCTTACTGATGTGATGTAAAATCAGTCACTGTAGTTAATTCACCTTGATGCATGGGATTATTACCAAACCTCTATTGCTTTTACAATGCTTCACAAACATTTATTTATTAGAAATGAAGACCCATTTTTGTTTTTTTTCTCTCTTTCCCTGCTACTGTGCTGCTTCATTGCATATTTTTATACTTGTTCCACATACAGAAGTTCCACTTCTGTCAGTAGGAATTCTGCAGGTGCTGCCACTGCAGAGCAGGATTCTGCATTGCAGGCGAGAAATCGTGCCTTGGAAAGAAGGATTTTACCCTACATTTCTGGTATACTGCCAGCCGCTTGCAAAGGCAGAGATGCTACAGGGTCAGATTATTAGTGATTTGTATATGTACAAATTGGAGGAGGCTGGCATCCTGCCTACTTTAGCAAGTATATCACAAATGAGGGCACAAATGATAAAAATTAATATTCATTTAGTGTAAAGTCAGGGATTATGTTAGAGGCCAAATCTTGTTCTTGCTATGTAGTATAGCCCTAGGATTTGGTGGATTTTTTGTAGCGGAAAGAGACTCTGATTTTGACTTTTGTAATACTTTGCATTTATTATAATAAAATTATTACTATTTAATAAATGTTTACTGTATATTTATTACATAGAAAAGTATTAGTTTGTCCCTGGTGTAGTCACATGCAGCATGAATAAAATATTTTGCATTCAAAAAAGACTGGCATATACATGTGTGCTACTATTTAGGTCAGACTTTCAAGCCAAGATGTGGCTGAAGCTTCAGTGAAAGATGCTGTGCCAGTGCTTTGTACAAACAGAAACAGTTATCTCCTTCTACCTTTCTCTGAAGTGACCACATGGCTGCCTAAATCAAAGCTTGCCCTTCCTGTTCAGACATATGGCAGACTCTAGGAGAATCTGCTGAGAATAAGTAAATTTTTTCCTATCCTTTTGTCCATCTTTCTGTCCGTCTGTCTCTCTCCCTCCCAGATCTTACTGCCCTCCTCTCCTTCCACATACTCTTTGTGACATTCCTTGGCCCAGTCCTTGCCCCAGGCTCTCTTTTTTTTCCCCTCAGAGAAATTCTTAGAGGTGTTAATAAATGTTTCTTCTCCCTAGGGTCCACGGGGATTACTGGGCCCCAGAGGTACACCTGGTCCCCCTGGACAACCTGTACGTATGTATAAAACATGAAGTATTTTATCTGCAATTTATATAAGAAAAAAGAAAGCCCACTGAATGTTGCTTGTGTTTATTTTCTTTGTCATAGGGCATTGCAGGTGTTGATGGTCCCTCAGGCCCAAAAGGAAACATGGTAAGTTGGAAATTAAAAAAAGAGAGAGGATCCTAAGAATCCTTTTCACATTCTTTTTTCCTTGCCAGTATCTCACTCCTTCCATTTAATTAAAGTGCTTCATCAAAAGATTCAGATGCCTCATGATCTTATCTCAAAAAGTCTTCTGTTCCTTAGTTTTCAGCCCGAAGGGCTAAACATGCTTTCTTTCAAGTTCCTTTAGCCCCATGGACTCCAGTGATTAGGACTTATGTGTGGGCTGAATTCATGACCCTCTATTAATGAAAAGGCCATGATATTCATTAGCGTGAGAAAAAAAAAAAAAAAAAAATCATTCTGGAGAAAAAGTTGATTGCAGGCTTTAAAGAGGGAGGGGGAACAAAGATGAGTTTGTTTTCCTTTAATTTCCAACAATGAAGACTTGTAATGTAGAATTGTACACCTAATGCCTTGGTGTTTTTTTGCATGGTAGGGTCCTCAAGGGGAACCAGGACCTCCTGGCCAACAAGGAATCCCAGGCCCCCAAGTAAGTGTAAAATAACTCTCAAAAAATATGATCTAACATGCAGCAAATGTTTAATGAATGGAAATCAGTGCAAAGTAGGCTTTTCGTATGCAAACCTGATAAAGCTTGAAGGGTTTTATAAATAATGCTACGAATATGCCTTATGTAGTGGGAGCAGAGCTTTCAAGTAAACTTTCAGAGGGATTTTTTTCATTCAGAAGAAAAATGACTCATTCAGTGTTCCTGGAATGCAGCAGGCCACACCTGGAGGAGGGCTCTGAATAGGATCTTGTTACAGCCCTACTGCCAGAATAGTGGCTTGTGCAAAAGCCTCACACAAAACTCCTGATCTGGCTGGTAACAGGGAAAAAAAGCCACTTATTTGCAAGTGTGTTTAAACAGATTAATGAGGACCTCTGCTAGGGTGAATGTATGTATATTGTTCTCCCTGGTTCCCTCACACTGGTTTCTTTTTAATAGGGGCTTCCTGGTCCGCAAGGTCCTATTGGACCTCCTGGTGAAAAAGTAAGTTACAGCATTATCCTGGTATTTTACAGTCAGTTCTGTACAATAACATTGCTTATGTGCTGGAGGACTTGGCTATGTTTGAGAAAATAGTGCCCTAAGATCTTAGAATTAGGAGATCTTCTTGAAACCATCAATTAAAGGAATGGTCAGTGGAGGCTTGCCTTTCCTCTCATTTATTCGTTTTGACAAGCATAATTTCCTCCCTTTGATCTGGATTAATTTCACTGTTAGCTTCAGAATCCAATCCACGATATTAAACAGTGAATGAACTTGTGTATACATTAATTTCTCAATAGGTTGCGAAAATTATTACTTCCTTCTTATAACAGTTTTCTATTACCTGTTATCTTTATTATTTTAAAGCTTCATTCCACTCACTTCACTCAAGATTATATTTTAATACAGCTGTGCAGTATAGTTGATGTAATTGTAGTGTCAGTTAGGTTTTTATTCTAATCTATTTGTACATGTTCTTGTGGTTGGAAATGTCTATAAATTCCAAAAATGGCACTGTTGAATTTGTAACAAATTTTACTCCTCACTTCTTTTTGCTCTGTACAGTTGTCATTCTTATATTAAAAATTCAAGGGGAAGGAAATAAATGTTTTATGAATATTTGTATGTTCTTTCTCTAAATCCACCTTCATGCTTTCTACTTGCTTATATGCATAAGAATTATTATTCTAACAAGATGGGCTACATCCATGTCATCTTTCACAAAGGCATACTTTGCCTTTTTGGGGGATGTGGTTTTGTAAGTCTCCTGATTTTTGTTTGTATGTTTCTTATGGTGTGGCCCTATGGTGTTTTTTAATTCCTGAAATGCTAAAAATAGTTAACTTCTGCATAGTAGGAGAGTTCTTCACCGGTCTGTCTTGTGCATGCCCATCAAGTAATTCTTGAAGCTTCATCTTGGCATCCCATGGAAAAATATGGGTCCTTTGTATTGGCCAAATATTAAGAACTAGCTTTGTGCTTATGTACTGTACCATAGTATTTTGTTGGGTTGCTGGATTTAGTTTTGTTATATTCTTGGTTTATCCCTGATGTCCATACCAAGGGATTTATATATAACTGTACTTTATATACTTGGCTCTTAAAGCATTGGAAATAGGAGGGTTCTTTTTTCTTTCTTTTTTTTCCCCTTTATTTCTTATGAGTACTCTGTCAGGGGAACTTTAGGTCTCACTAGCTGATTTAAATTAGAGTAGAACACTAAAAATGGTTTTAGTTAGTTTGCTGGTTTCCTATCTACTTAAATAATCATGACATTGTTTGTGGTTGTTCTCACTTTAACACTCTTAATACATTAATTACGTTATTAACGTAATATTAGCATGGATTAAAATATTTTTATTAACAAAGCTACGCTAAGTTACTAGTGTTGTCCTTTGTGAGGCTAATAAATCTATTTACACCAAATACACTAAACCATGAATTTGTATTTATAAACCCAAACAGTATTTCACACAAAATTTGAAGACTTTATTAAATGAACATATGATAGAAGTGAGCTTTACATTTTATGTCATCCTAGCATCCCAGATAAGTTGCAAATACATTTTGAAATTCCATAATCGTTTCTGAATTTCTTAGGATACTGTCTCTGAAGGAAATTGAGCAACAATATGTAAAATATAAATATAAATATTTTTCTGCTGATACTGAAAGCCCCTTTGTCCTATTTTCTTCATGCAGTGTGTATTCCCAAATCTGTTCACATCAAAGACTTTCTCCATTTGAGCCCATTCATGTAGAAGAATTTAATGTCGGGGGGGAAAAAAACAAAACCCAAAATTTTAGATACTACAACTCAAGATGAAGCATCATACTGCTAGCACGTTCTCTTTTAAGGACAACATTATGCACAACATACTGTGTGACACCCCAAGATTGCTCATACTTCAGTCTACCCATAAAAGCTCTGCACTTAAAGTCTGTTCAAAAAATGTGTTTTAGGCATGTAAAAAAAAATAGCAGCCATAATATCTTCAATATACCAGATTCAGAATATACCTAGGTGGCTAATTAGAAAGTGACATTCAAGATTCAGCTATGTAAATTAACTCAGTTTCTTTTGATCTTCTGGGATTTTCCAGGCAGCTGTTTGGAGGCTTTTGATTTTTAATAGCATTTCTCAGTATATCATTTTGATTCAGGCTTTAAATTAAACAGACATTAATTAAACAGACATGCCATCTTTGACACTTCACTGGATATGAGCATATTTCTTAACTGTAAAGGTGAGCTTTCACAGTAACCTGTTTGGTATATATTAAATATACTGATGATATGTATTAAAGCTGATGAACTGAGAACTGATGACTCTAAGATGGGATCTAAACTTTTGGAAAATTTCCTTTGCCCTCCTTTCATCCCCCCTGAGTATGCTGTTTTCTTTTCTTTTTATTATTATTTATTCTATTTTATTAATGCAGTTCACAGACAATCCTCATTGAAGTCTCTTTGTCTGATATCATTCTTAAAATGCGTCTCTGTCATTGTACTTAGGGTCCTCAAGGCAAGCCTGGTCTTCCTGGCCTTTCTGGTTCTGATGGGCCTCCTGTAAGTAACCCAATACTTTGTCCATTGAATGTCTAAATATTCCTACCAAGTAACACGTAATTGTAGATATCAATGCTACAAAGAGAAAATAAAGAGTAAAATCATCAGTAGTCCTAGTTTGGAAGAGCATCATTAAATCTATGTAAACTGTCTGTGTCGTTTAGGCTATTAAAACTTTGAAAGCTATGGCTTTGAAGCAGCTGCTAAGAATGGCTTTGGGCTTTTAAAAAGGTTGTTCAAGATGATAAAATGCCTAAGAAACATCTGCAATGATTAGTAAATAACCTGACTGACATACAGAGGGTGAGATAGTGTTTCATCATAGTCCTGCTACATCACTGTGGAAGAGAAAATCATCTGTAAGAAAGGAGGAGGGGGGGAAAAAAAAGAAAAAAACTGTCTGTGGTCACCACATGATAGTCTAGTTCTTTCTCTGCTTCCTGGCTGAAGCAGAATATGACATGCTTCCCTGTCTGTGCTAAGACAGACCCAAGCCAAAATTTATAATCCTTCAGTTGTGGAGGAGCTCCTGAGGCCACACTCACTCATGTGAACAGAGGATGCAGCCACCTGAGTAGCATTGCTTACAGTTCAGGCATTAAGCTTACAAAGGGAATCAGTGCTTTTAATGACATGCATGAACAAAAGGTTCCTTGCATTAAAATTATCATGTTTTTATGCCGCTAAGAACCATCAATCAGTCAGTATGTCTTCTCAGACCATCTCTCTTTGCCGTGCCATTTTTTCTTACAATTTTTCTTCTACAGATTAAGTCTATGTTTCTTATACCAACGGAAGCACTCAGGACTTTCTGTAGGAGTTTTGCTAGGATAAGAACCACAGGACTTACAACAGGGCAGTTGTTGCATAGACAAATATATTACAAATACAGAATTTTACCCAGGGCTGTCACAATCTCTCTTTTTAGAAATACATGTGACAGTGTAGCTGAAAACATGTGGTAGCCTATATTAGGTAGTCTTGAATCCTTGTCCATCTTTCTCCCTTTTCATGCTGAGAATTGTTAGTTTCCAAACATCAGCATTCTTTACAAATCCGCATGTGTTAAACCTTAAAGGGGGAAATATGCTGTGAGAGATATTCAGGTGTGTTCATACTTGATATACGTCCCTACTCCATGTTATCTCGTTAATGCACAAGTAGGTTTGTTTAGGGGAAGGGGGACAGGTTCAGCTTACTCTATTTGAATTGATATGACCTACCTAAGACTATAGAATTACAGTGGTCATGGATGGCAATGAGCAGTATCTACCTCAGTTCAGTGAGATTTGTGTCTGGTCCCATAATATCCATATTAAGATCATGTAAAAGCTCACAGGCATTTTTTTTCAGGAAATAGAAAAAAAAATCCTGCTATGCTATTTCATTTCACTGCTATGTGAGGAAATCTCCCTTCGAAGGAGAAACATTGTTAAAAGTGGTTTATTATACTGAAATTAATGGTGCTCTAGGAAAGCAGATGTGCTCTTTAACTGCAGCATTTTTTGAGTCATTTAATATTATAGAAATCACTAATACTGGGTGGGGGGTTAAAAATCTTGTGTGCGAAAAAAGCATATTCTAGGAGATAAGAATTAAACCGCTGACATATGTGCACTTCAGAATCGCAGACTGAAAATATTTTAGTGTGTCAGTGACAACAAAGTGTGAATATTTTTAGTAGCTGGCTACTATGTTATGTAGCCTATATTAAGTTATGTGCAACTACATGATAGGCAAAACTAGAGATTTTCTATACTCCTATAATAAGACTGATCAACATAAGTAGAAAAAGGATTACAGACTTATAATTCAGTATTGAAAGGAAAATCTTTCCTCAAAAAAAAATTTTTTTTTTTTTTTTTACTGCTGTTATATAGAAAAAGGGATGTTTGATGTCATGAAATTCAAGTGTTAAAATAATTGTCATTTTATAATGAAATATCATTTCCCAAAGTGAATGTTTTCTAAACCAAATACATTTCTTTGGAATCAGGGTCATCCAGGCAAAGAAGGTCAGTCTGGAGAGAAAGGTGCATTGGTGAGTTTCAAAACCTTTCTATATACTTGCATAGCTTTCAAGAAAACTTGCAAGTTTTTCAGTTCTGTGATGCCTTTGTTCCTAAAGGATTATTTAGAAAGATAATAGGAAACCTGCTCTAGGGGAAAAACAAGCAAACAAAAGACCCCCCCACAACAGTGTATAGAAATTAAACCTCTGCAAAATCATCAGCAAATGGTAAATCGTAACATTTAGATACTAGTGTGTATTGATGAAGCAACATGAGCCTTTTAATTTCACTTTTGAAATCACATTTTTTAAAATGCAGTGATTTTATTATTAGCGTTACTTTGGTCTTTGCTTTTGACTTGTGCCATCCATGTAATGAGCATACAGTTTTTCTCCAGGAAAGACAGCACTGAAATGGGTACCGAGTTCATTTTACATTTCCAAATGACTCTTGTTTTACGTTATTTAGGTTGTGAATAGCAGTTTCCCCAAATTACAAACAAGTTTGTAAACCTGTAAATAGTTCAGGGTGAGGTTGAAGGATGTTTTGTAACTTTGGAGGTTTACTTAGTGGCAGACAGCCTGAAAAGTCTATCAACCTACTGTTATTTTGATGTCTTACACAAGACTGCTGCGTTATAGTGAAAGAGCAAGGAATAGTCTCAGAAGAGAACTGCTTGTTAAACCACTACTGTACAAACAAAGGTTCTTTAATCCAATATATTTTAGGGGCCTCCAGGTCCTCAGGGTCCAATTGGCTATCCAGGTCCTCGTGGTGTGAAGGTAAGATTTACTCATCGAATTCTTTCCCCTACCCTCCTCTTTCTGATTCTATACAATGGATAATTCTTTTTATGCTTTTCTTTTAGGGAGCTGATGGTGTCCGTGGTCTCAAAGGCTCCAAAGGTGAAAAGGTAAACCTATGTGACTGCATTTACTTCCTTCCTGTTTTTCTGCATTCCTTATTTGAGTGTCACCTCTTCTGTGTTCTTCACTGCAGTATGATTTCTCCTGTAATGATGGGGTTGCCTTACCCCTAAGAATAAATGAATTGCCTCCATGATTATTAGCACTGATACAAATACTACAAGTAAATGTAAAATATTCATTTATCAGATTGCCTTTGGATTCCTTTCAGTACAAGTGTAAATAACTGTTCCGTAGAGTCTTTTAAACTTGAGAATTAGACATGCACTTTCCTGTTAATTGATACTATACTGGATGCTGAGGAACTGCTTGCTTCAGAGAGATTTGTGGTAGCAAGAGTGTGGTTGTGGGTTTTTTTTTGTTTGTTTGTTTGTTTTTTTTTTAATTATTTTGATAGTACTGTAGGGTAGATTTTATTATCTCTTATGTACCTAGAATTTCCAATAACTCTCTAAGTTCCAAGTATTTGTGAACCAGATCTTTCTTTGCCTAATTGATGCACAGCCCCAATCAGATGTATATGTACAAAAAATGAACAAAGCTTTTACTTTCCCCTGAGGCTATTACTCCTCTACATAGGGCAAAACCTCCTGGCAGAGCAGACCCCAACTGCTGCAATCTGTACTGGCTTCTAATGGTCTGCAGTGGCTGAAAGAGCAGCCGGTGTCGGCCTGAATTACCCGTTTTTTTCAGCTCCCAGACTGAGACACATTAGACACCCTTACTCACACTACCTGATGACACAGGAAAATTTAGCCTTATTGCTCTCCCAAAGCTTTGAAGGTCTGTTACACAGAGATCTTTTTTTATTATAATCATTCAGATACTGTTGTGCTGGGGAAGGCATTATAAGAAGACAGCAATAAACAAACTTAGCACTCAGGAAAACCTTCGTATATCTGAAATGGTTCCAGAGGTGTCAGAGAAGATCTTTCTCTATACTGACTGGTAGATGTGAAGAGAAGTCTTCAGGTATTTTACTTTTTGTTGACAGCAGAAGAGGAAATAGAGCATTCAGCTTTCTTCTAACATGGAATAAATCCAACTTTTTGTAGATCTCAGTAGCTGTAACCTCACTGGGAAAGGTGAAAAGAGTTTCAGTTCATTTGGCAACTGTTTGGTCAGTGGCTGACATAAGGTCAGTCCTTGGTGATATGCTGCAGGTATTCTCATATAGTTGCTACGATCCGTGGACATAACTGAACAACTTCTACAACTAAAGCTTTTTCATGTGTTCTTCACTCTACATTTTCGCCACTTTTTAAATTTTAAGAAATGTCACCCTGGAATTTTAATTTGTGCAGTGTAAGATGCATTTAACATTATTTCTACCATCTACAAAACACAGAAAGCCTACCTGTGAAGGTTTGTGGGTTTTTTTAGGTTCTACATCCTCAATATTACTTCAATGTGCAAGAAATTAACAGCATCCCAGTAAAACATTTTCTTACCTACTCATTCATCACAAGGAGAGCTTTGCTGCCAGTATATAACTGAGCATTAGGTAGAAGTGTACCATCCATAACTTTTTGTGATCTGGACATCAGAGCTATAATTGCATGAGAAGTGGGACTGAGGAAGCAAAAGTGAAGCAACAGCCAATATTAGTTGTGCTGGAGCAAGTCCTGAACAACTCCGTTTTCTCCGGAGATTTCTGTTTGTATCAGTGAACCAACTTACCTAGAAGCAAATGCAGCTTGAACAAGTACTGTCTGCTCCTGCTTTGGTATGGAACCTACTAAAAGGTGTGGACTAAGTTAGCCACAAGTACTTGTTAGGCAGTAAATAACTAGTTCTCACTATGAATCACAAAAATGTGCCCCTGTTTTGTCACGTTAATATTTGTCCAATTTTTCTTAAGATAAAACTGGCATTACCAGCTGATTCTTTGGTTCCTTTCATGATATTGTTAAGACACTAGTCTACAGCAACAATTCAGTAAAAGGAAAGTTGTCATTGACAATTAAAAAAAAAAAAAAAGAGAATTATTTGCCACGAATTTTTTAATTAATTGGATTGATGGCCTTATTGAATGGGAGACAAAAAATCAGGACCTTATAAAAGGTTTCATAATTATACTTAAAAATTAGCTTGTCTTTTTCTAAACAGATTTTAAACAACATTAAGCAGCTTTTATTAGGAACTTTCTAGCTAAGCAATCATTTTATATAGTGCACTGATATGCTTTCTTTAACATAGTAATAGCTCTATTAAATTACTCTGATGTGTCAAGATCTCACTTTAACTGTGCAAATTGTTTTAATCTATAGTGAATGAATTATTGCTGTTGGTAGCACTAAAGTTATCTGGTATTTTTCTATCTGCAGGAAAAAAAATCTCTCCTATACTAAAAGTCTTGATATATGTGTTTCTGCTGCCTTTAGGGTGAAGATGGTTTCCCAGGATTTAAAGGTGACATGGGCCTTAAAGGTGACCGGGTAAGCATTTATTGTCAGTCCGTATTTTCTCAAAAAGAATAACTGTCATTATCCTGAAAGGATCATTTCAGTGAATGAATAAATATAAGCCAGAAATAAAATAACAGCGAGTAGCTGTAAATATTTTTGTTTCCTGAGTCTGCACAGGTTTCAGCCGGTGAGATGGATCTTGCAAATCAGAAATTCCCTCTTATAAAAAGAAAGATCATGCCAGTTCTGGATTTCCTGCTCAATAAGCTTTTTTTTTCTCTAGAGAGCATCTTTATCAAGATTCCAAGATGTCCAGTATTAGCCTGAGGAAAATAAATTTAACTAGAATAAAAGTGGTTTCCATTCCAACATTATGATCTTGCAACTTTCTGCCAATAAGTCTTTTATTTAGCCCAAGGAAGAATGATGATTTCTTTCTAGAATAGTTTGCAGGTTTGAGACAGCTCCTCACAAGAGGCTATTGGCCTATATCTATTACATATATCCATATGTAACTGATATGGGATTCACATACTTTTATAATATAGGTCCTCAGAATGCCTTTACAAGGAGAAGAAAAAATATATATATATCTTCCAAACCCAGTTCTCTTCAGGAAAGGAAACTGGACTCTAGAACCTGTGGGGGGGGGGGGAATTATGACTAACTTATGTGCATTTACATTGATTAAGCTGTAATATTTTCCCTGTCTTCATTTATTTCTCCTATAAAGTTACTTTCAATTGTGCATTGACTCACTATTAGATGCACACAGTCAATTGTTCCATGTTTACATGATGTTGAATCTCAGGGAGAAGTTGGCCAGCCAGGTCCACGGGGTGAAGATGGCCCAGAAGGCCCAAAAGGTCGAGCAGGTCCATCTGGGGACCCGGGTGCCGCTGGTCCAGCTGGTGAAAAGGTCAGTAGCCAGACACCAACATGACTGTACCAGGTAGATGGAGCCCACACTCTTCTTCACAACAAAACAAGCCTACCGATCTTGAAGATGTCCTTTTAGGTGCCTAATGCTGTTCTTTGAGACACTACTAAAACAAACCACTGGAGTTGACATTTAAATAGAAATTGCCAATCATTACTTTTTAAGTATACAGAAAGTCATTGAGCACTGTAAAGTTGCTAAATCCCCATCCCAAATTGCATGCAATGCATACCAGCTGAGAAAAATGACGCAAAGCGAATAATTAGGCACCAAGAAGGATAAAGATACTGCTGGAGGGTGAGTTAATATTCAAAGTCATATTGTGGCAAATTGTGACATAAAGATAGCTTAGAATAGAAAAAAAATCCTGAATAAAAATCCAAAATGGGACTGGCAAAAATGAAAGTGGCCGTTAAAAGGGAAGATTGATTAAAATAATGGGACACGAAGTAAAGAAGAGAACAAACAGAGATCTTGGTAGAATCCTCATTCCAACAAAAACATCCTTGAGATGACCTGAGGTAATATTGAGGAGGGAAAAGGACTGTCACTATGTCATGACATGAGAAAAGAAAGTTGATTTCAGCTGTGACATTTTGATGAGCTTTGAAAAAATGATAAAGTAAAACAAAAATGAAAATTCAGTTGTATCTATATTCTATTTCAGGAAAAGAGCTGATGAGGTTGAAAATATTTCCATCTAAAGTTTTTGAGTGGCTATGCTTTTTAATGCTGGTTATATCTTGAAGAGAATAGGCACATTGTTTCATTTCTAGGAATGGACGATGTCAGTGTTGATCAAACTGTTCATCCTATTTTCTCTTCTGAACATACCAAGGCAGTCATGCTTTTGATAGATTTATGCATATCAAACAGCAGAATATGATTTACCATATTTTCAAACAGTTCAGGAATCTTCAAGATGAAGCTGCTGTTTCAAATGCTTATTCATGATCTATGAAAAGCAAAGCAGCCATTGTGCAGTATGAAGTTAAAAGAATTGTTTCTTGCTAAAGCCTGGTAACATCTTCATTCATTAGAGTTTATAAATAGTTTAGTGACCACTTCAGTTCCTTAAAGCAATACACAGCAGTTTATGCAAAGAAAAAGAGAGAGATCTTGGCTTTGAACTCATTCATTGGATTGGTGGTTTTTTTTTTTTTTTTTTTTTTTTTTTTTTTTTTTTTTGAGTTTGAGAACTAAGTTAACTATTTCAATGCTTTTGAATAGCTAAACAAAGAAATAATTTCATTAATTATTACTTTTCTTAAAATATCATTTAAGTTGTAGAAAAATATTTTTCTATAGAATTTTGTTAAACAACTAAGGAATATAATAATAATGTAATTTAAAGTTGTCATTTAATTACAGGGAAAGCTTGGTGTACCAGGATTGCCAGGGTATCCAGGAAGACAAGGTCCAAAGGTAAATGATCTTGTTTTTGTGATAGTACAGAAAATAATCACAATGGCAGATATTCTTTTATTTGTGTGTTCTGGAGAATCAGAGGATTAAGCTACCAGCCATTCTTCACATTTCCTTTCTTGTCAATCATGTTCTGAAGTAAAATCTTTAAAAATGTTAGGTCCCCACTGTCTTCCCTCTTCCTAACTGCACCGCCTCCAAACCTTTGCTGTGAGTTGTGTTTCTGGGCCAGCATCGGGCAGGCAGCATTGCATGATGTTGGAAAAGAAGGAGCTGCTGCTACATTTGAAAGCGAATAAGCACTATATTAACCACAAAATGGATGCTGATAGGGATGGGAGTTTTTCAAGTAAAAATGAGGCAAAAGGAATCATTTTACTGCCTCTTCAATTAGCATGCTGAAAGACCTGTTGTATTTATTTGTGGCATATTTTCGTTTACAGTTTTTGTCATGTATTCCCTTTCAAATTCAAGGAACTCTCTAAGACTAATAGGAAATAAAAAGTCAAAAATATGACCATTCCTCAGAAATTTCCCAGTTTAGATGAGGCCATTAGGGAAACTTTGGATCTTTAGGCTGTCTCAAAGGTGAGTCATCTAGCAAAAAACATTGCAAATAAGAATCTCCTATCCCTTCTATATAACTGAAAAATGACCTTGCAGTGAAATCCTAAACTTTGCTAAATTTTGGAATCTATTTTTGTTTTTAAACTTCAATTTTTGACAGAAATACAAATTCATCCCTAGCTAAGCAAGGCAAAAAAAAAAAAAAATAAAGAAAATATTCGTGAAGAATATTCACCTTGAGGAGCAACTTTTGCTTTTGCCTTCTAACCTAAATGCCTGGGATTTCAGTCTCTTTGTCTCATCTCAGAACTTTCTTTTGAGAAGTCTGAAATCAAAGAGATTTTACATTATTCAGTTCTAAGGAACAAAAATGAGGTAACAGTTCAAATAAAAATTGGGTGATTCTTCAGAAACAATTGATCCAGAATTTAATTACATTAAGTTTTCATCAAATTAAAATTGAAAATAGTTCTCAAGCTGAATTTATTGCTTTCTTTTCTAATCTGTCACTCTGTCTTCCAAGAAAGAGTAACGGCAGCTATAGTACATCAAGCCATTTAAAGGCTTTTTACTGAAATTTATCCAGGAACAACACAAGAGAGTGAGAAAAGGAAAACATCAGAAAATATACTAGCTGTCTAGCTATGTAAAGGAAGTGAGAAGTTCTGTCCAAGAATTGTTCAGAAGGTTCAGGATGATGCCTGATCATCTGAGCCCCCTGTCCCCCACCACTTCCCCATACAGGTTGCTTGGGCTTCACAGAACAGATTTGCACAGATTTTACAAAGATTTAAAAGTTTAAGTGATGAAGAATTGAAAACAAAAAAAAAAAAACAAAAAAAAAGCCTCATACTTTTTCTGTCACTAATGAATATCAGTCGAGTTTTCATTAGCATCCTCGTCAATTAAGTTGTAATGTCCCCAGGTCAGGACAGCTAATTGGTAATTGGAATGGCTTGTGCTAAGTAATATTATTAAAAGGAAAACATAAGTAATAAAAAGATGAAAAGTAAACAAGGAAAAGATAGTGACTGAAGCTTCAATGAAGGCAACAGGAAATTCTGTCTCAACACAAATTAGATTACAATTTCAAATTAGATGTGAAGTTTTTGTTACTTGCATTTTAGAAATTGGTTATTAGTATTTTAGTGGCTTATTAGCAAGACCTAGAGTTATAGATGCATTATGACAGCAGGCAGGCTGTGCAGAATGGCCAATTGTTTTATTAGCTGGTCAAATCAAACAATATTTTGATTGTAATCTCCGGTAATTTAAGAGTGTATTCTACCAAGTCTATCACCGAAGTCCCTTGGGACAAAGTAACACATTGGCAGCTTACAAGTCTGCTCTCCCTCAGGAGCTGTACACTAGAAGTAAAAAAGAAAACAGTAGTGTTCAGAGTCGAGTGAGCATCAAGCAGAAGGAAGAGGGAGAAAGAAGAGAAGCAGGAATAGTTCCTGGAATCAGGTTCTGTATAGAGAATCAAAGGAGATAATCTCCCCATAAATTCTGGTCACTAGAAGACAAACATGTAAGCATACTACAGTGAATAAAGCACACGAAGTGGGACCACAGCAGGCCCACTCTTCTGATATGGCAGTGCTTTACAGTTACTTTGCACAGAATTATTTTTTAAAAGAGTTATTATACTGTGAGCTAGACAGTAGACCCATGTTTGTTCCTATTTGCTAGATATAGTTACAGTTGTTTCTATTGGGCTGTTAATGTTCTCTTTTCTACTGTTGAAAAATGTTGCATAGTTAGTAACTATTATCTAAGAAGATGATAAATAATGTCTATTTTATATGTTGATTTTTTTGCATTGCATTCAGGACTTGAGGCACTGTGGTAAGTTATTTTACAGATATTCATCAGAGTTGTAACACATCACTTTGGGGGTGTGCTTCATGTGTAAATTCAGTGTTGAGTATACTACAGTTTTGTTATTGATTTTTTTCTGTGTTTTTTTTTTTTTTTTTAAATGTAGGGCTCAACTGGTTTCCCAGGATTTCCAGGTGCCAATGGAGAGAAAGGTGCAAGGGTATGATAATTCATGTTTGCATGATGCTTAATTAACTGTGTGGAACTTAGTGCTACAAAGAAGGCACTGAAATCTAAGGATACAAGCTATCATCAAATGAACAATAAAAAAAACTTTTCCTGGTTAGGATGAACTCCTACAATTTTTTAAAATACTGAGACACAAATTTCTTTCAGGCGTTAACTCAAGTATGCAGAAATTCGCATACTTTCTCACAGGGTATCTTACCCTGTAATTGCATACATGAAAAAGTGAAAAGAATTCGCCTCTGATCTTACTGTGTAGCTGACTGAGCTGGCAAGGACTACCTTTCTGTAACCCCTGAATTACTATCCTACAGTTTAACCTAAAGGGAACTCAGTGTTTATGTCCTAAGTATCCTGATTTATCACAAGGCTTTTTATAGCCTTGTTTGAAAATGCAGGTATACCAGAACACATACGATTATCAAGTCAGTGCAAAATGACAGCTTTTTCTGCTGTATTTATTTGAATCAGGTGAGAAAAAAATCTGTTATGCATATTTGTCAAACCATAGAAGTGATACAAGTTAAAAAGGTCACTGTAATGTTGTATCAATAGCTCACTTTAATATAGCTGATTATGTTGTTAAAAAGCTGATGAAATCATCAAAAGTGAAAAGACGAGCCAGAATTTATAGATGATACCAGCTCAACATGGCATCAATTCAAACTGACGAAATGTATATCATTATTGCACTGAAGACATTTTAGCAGCATGAAAACAGAAGCAGAAATTTATATTTTTTAAGATGTAACATAAGAAAGCTAATTGCATTTGTATTTGCTTATATATAGTTTAGATTGTTCTTGTATTCTTGTATTTTAGCTGCAGCAAAACATGTTATTATGGACAGTCACAAGGAATTAAACATAATATGGGAAAATGAGCTATCACTGCTAATCAGGTTATCAAATTAAATAATAACAAAAAATAATTTAAAATAGTGAAAATTTAAGTGTACTGATCATTATCAGGCTTTCAAATAACTTTCAATTCGTCTAGGATAAGTATATAATTTATATCAAACTGCATGTGTGTGTTATTACTATGCTGAACATCATGCTGCTGATCATCAGTGCAACAAGATTAACTGCCTTTTTTTTCCTTAATCTGAAGCATTTCTTCTTATTAATATTGCCTAAAAGGATCTCATCGTGTGCTATGCTACCTACCACACACACTGATATTAGGAAAGGCAATCATACTTCCTGAACAACTCATAAGCTGAATAACATAAGGAACAATATATCATTTTATTTTATTAAAAGCATAAAATTGGTATCAAAAAAGAAAACAAAAAAACTATCACAAGAAACATCAGGAATGTGCATTTAATTGCCTTTTAAATAAAAGCAACCTTTATACAAAGACATCTCTGCCAATCTTGCTGTTCTGTTCACTGCAGAAATTAGCAAACATCAGTCAGCAAGTTTCTGTTATCTGAAGAATACACTCTTGAATTTTAAGCTTCTTTGCATTAGAATGCAGGGCTATACTAGCCTAAGTCTAGGTCTAAAGAAAGTGTTTAAATCTGTAGCGTGTGTTTAGGAGATACACTGGAGCAAAAAAATAAGGGTTAGAATTTTGGCAGCCTCGAAGTCTCACAGATGTATTCTGTTTGTTCTGTGGCATCTTCACTGATATTTTAAGGTGGTTTGAAATGTCTTGCTCCCTGACATTGAGGCAAATTTACTGTATTCAGCTACAAGTTTCAGAGGACTGAGGAACATAATCAAATTTATCAAGGACCATGTTTCTATAAATTAAAATGCAAAGCAGCTACTTAAATATAACATTTAAACATAGTGGAGTTTTACTGTGCTTTCACTTCACTAGAAAAAAATGGTGTCTCACAAAGCTGCTAAGATGATTTGTGTGGACTTTTCTTTACAGGGATTACATGGCAAACCAGGCCCACGAGGACAACGAGGACCAACAGTATGTATTTTTCTTTCTTCCTTAGAAGCATTTCTCTATGAATTGCCTCCACTATCCTGTAAAAAAAAAAATGATGATGACTTGAATTTGTTGTAGCATCTATCAGCTGCATCTGTTTGTTACATTGACAGGGTCCAAGAGGCTCAAGAGGCCCCAGAGGTCCAACTGGCAAGCCAGGTCTGAAGGTAGTTGTCACACACACTATACTGACTGTTGTTTTTTTCTTTGTTTTTAAAGAAAACAAGGTTTCATCTTTGAACATATTGTCTTTCCTTTTAGGGTACTGCAGGCAATGATGGTCCTCCTGGCCCACCAGGTGAAAGGGTATGGCTAAGAGAGCTGTATTTGTACATGCTGTTGTTCTCCACCATCCAGGATTATGGTTTAGGAGATGGAGGGTTGGTTTATTGTTTCTCCCACTCTTATGTTTGCCCCTCTTTGACCAGAGTAACCAGAACTGACAAAACCTCGCTTCTAATGATGTTGCTTTTCATAGTTAGGTATGAGTGACCTGAAGTAGATTGAGAGCTGTTTCTGCCATCTGTAGCTCAGTTTGGTAGAAATTGGGCCTGTGCACTTAAGAATGCACCATTTACTACTGCTTACTGCTTGTTTCGGGGGAATGTACAAATAATTCAGCCATCTCCAGAAGCTTCTTTGTTGAAGCAGCAGAATTTTTTTGTTCTAATCAGCTAAGAATTCCCTTCAACCTATTTTCTGCATGCTTGAGAAATCCTATTGTGCTTGCTGAAATGAAATTTTCTGCTCACTGTTATATTGCCAATCAATGCACAAATCCAATATACGGGCAACTCATTATACAGCAGTATATAGAAAAACAATATTAATAAATCAGATTTATAATACCAGCACATGAAATCCCATTCAGATCCTTAAGTAGACATACTCTTTGTCTAGTTTTCTTTACAAAGCTTTAGATCAAACTTCTTTCATACCCTGTTTTCTTGTAAACTACCTTTTTCATAGAGAGGATCTACAAATTCATGTCCTCATATCTAAAAGGAAAGTTAATGCCACATTTTCTGCTTATTGAAAGGATGCCTCGTCTATTTTCTTAAAGCCCTTAAAGCACATACAAAATATAATTAAGTGCCCTGTAAACAAAAGCTGACAAAAGACCTTTCATATTCATCTTTTTAATTCTTTCATTCCTGAAGTAGGATATCATGTATGTACCCATCAGAATGGTTGGTGGAACAGGGCAGTGCCTCTTGGGTTAGGAAAGAGGAGCAGAATCTCCTCTCTCCAAAACTCCAGAAACTCCAAACTGAGGATTGGCAGACTGTATAGTAGCCAGTACATATGGAAGACAGCACCCTGAAGGAAGGCTGTAGTAAGATTCTATATGTCAAGCAAAAGGCAACGTACTAAGTGGAATACAGATGGCAGGAATAAGTAAAAGGTTTAGGTGAAACAGGAGTGATGTGGCAGTATGGGAAAAATCAGTGAACTAAGATGCTGGGTGTAAGAAATAGGCAGAGCAAGTGCCAGTCTAGGACAGGAAGATTAGATTGCTTTAGACTGACGAAGAAACCAAAGGCGGCAAACTGCCAGGAACTGAGAAGCAGAACTTGAAGAGGCTCTGATGAAGAGGAGCTGGGAGAGAGGGTCTGAAAACAGTGATAAGATGAAGGCATTCCTGGAGAGAAATGGATCAAAGCAAGAGATGAAGTGTCACAGAGAACCACATCTCATGCCATTCGTGTGATGTTAGTGCTAAGTGTCCATTTGCTTTTCAGAAGCAGACAAAAATTATTACTAGTCAGTTTAGACTAGAAATTTCAGGTATCTGACATATAAACATTAAAAAATCTCTTGTATGATTACTGTTGCAGTGAAACTGAATAACAAAATAGAAAGTATAAACATAGTAACATGCTGTTAGTATTTTAGAGCTTTTTTCTTCACGTAATCCATCAACCCACTAGCTTGAAATCTGTAAGTCATATTAAGAATTTTAAAAAGTGCAAATCTTCTTTCATTAAAAACTTTAAAGACTCCTCCATTTAGAGGGGTGCATGTTTATGCTTCCTATCAAACCCAGAAATGAGGAAAGGTCATGTGCTCTCAGAGATAACAGAAACAAAAAGCAAACAAGCAAAAAAACATAAGGAGCCTTTTTGCAAGTTGCGGTGGTTTCAGAAATAACCTAGATGTAACAAGTATGTGTCACCCTTTGAGGGAGATAAAATAAAAACAATTCTCCCAGGCTGGAAACAAGGAGTCTTCTCCCTGCTGTGAGAGGCAGCCACGCTCGGGCCCTGAGCCAGCTCCAGTGAAAGAGGCTTTCGGACCTGACACAGTCAGGGCTTTATCAGAGGAGCAGAAGAGGTAACACGACTTGGGCATGTGGCCTCCCACTTCAGGGCTTTGCATTAAACTTCAAAACAGCATTTCTGTAATATTTTGTCAGTTGATGTCTTAGTAAAACCACACATCGTATGCCAACTACAGCAGGACAAGTCTTTCACTGTGTGACCCAGGTAAAGAGCTTTGCTCTAGGACCACGTAGAATAAAATGAGATTTCTCAGGTTGCTCTTCTTTGGCTGAACACACAAAAAAATTAAACAGGACAAATTCTTTCAGTAACTTGATGCTGGATTCCATTCATCAAATTAGCAACAAATTTTGACAGCTGGTCTTCATTTCTTATAGTGAGAACTTTAGAAGTGATTGTGTAAGCTACTACTTGTAAATATGTATGTGCAAATATATCTGCATGCACATATACATACACACTGCTAACTCACATGATCATCTCTAAATAGATTTCTAAATACATGCTACCTGAAAGTTTTATCTCTATATAGAGATATATGTATTTGGACACGCTTGTGTAACTATATAAATAGAAATTTCATGTGTCTCAATTTTTTCAGCTATCTCAGCTATTTTCTGTGAAAGCAAGAATATTGTTCTTGTTCCTGTTCACTCTGGAAAGCTTTTTGTATTTGGAAGTAGTTTGTGCTGTTGTCAAAATGGCTTGAAGTATTATCAAGCATAAGAACTGCCAAGGATGGGTGTGGACTCAAAGTCAACAAAGACCAACAGGCTATGAATTAATTCCCATGCTTTTCGCAGTGTACAAAACAGTGTGTTTTATTCTCAGCTAACTCCTATTTTATTATGCACAATTTCAGGATTCAGAAACAAAAATAGTCAACCCAAGTCAACCTCTTCTCTAACTACAGTCCTATATAGGCAATATTGCTTTCAGGAAATTCACTCAAGCTCTCGCTATTTCACTAATACTTACAGCGATATATAGCAAGCTTTATGCATGTAGCCAGATATTGTCTACAGTGTTCATATGTTTTCCTACTGAAGCGAACTTTTCAGTCCGGTTTCATGGTGGCTAGAATAAAACTTTATTTCTTTGGTTGCTTTTAATACTAGGGACCACAAGGGCCTCAGGGACCGGTTGGATTCCCTGGACCAAAAGGACCTCCAGTAAGTATATTTCTAAACAAATATGTGCAAAGCAAGAATGTTATTTTTCATACTGTGTTTCTGAAGTTAATATTTGAAGGTTTATTTAAGTGTCGTTTTGTATATAGATTACAAATAGGCAAATTTCCTCCAAGTTTATGGAGCTTTAAAGTTATGACAAGAACTCCCTGGGTATTCAAAACAATGACTGAGCTTACGCAACTGGCAAAGCTTATATCACTGACATTCAATATCACTGACATTCAGCATCATATACTGAACTGGAAGCTACTTAATGCCAAAGTTCAGATGACAGGCTGAGTTTAAGAAAGAAATTTTGCCCTCTGTTTAATGTTTATTTCCTTTGAATATATGAGTCTTTGACAAAAATGCAGAGGAAGAAGACATTCATTAGTAATAGAAATGCACAGTAGAAGTAGCACGTTTGAGGTTACCCTGTAAAAAGTATATTGCCTTTTATATATTAAATGTATTTTAGGACAGGTGGTGAAACACTTATTTTTCCTTTGAATTTAAAAAAAAAAAATTGTAAATGGTGATATGTATCATGTATGATTAAGAGAACTGTGCTTATTTGGAGATTGTTGCAGCTTGTCATCAGTTGTTTTCAAATACTTATTAGTTCATAAATGTATTTATACAAAAACAACTTTAGTTGGGTAGGTCTGTTGTACTTACTAATTCAAGACTTCTGCAGTTCTAGATCCAGCTTTGAACTTTATTTGATGAATGACAGAAAATAGTCCTCCCCAAATCCATGATCGTGTGCAAGAAAACCAGACACCACACCAATACAAATTGAGGAAAAAAATATTTATATTATATTCCCTAGTTAGATCTTAACACATTCATTGAGGATGCGAATTCTATTATTTTCTCAATCTGATTAAATTTCCCTTGAGTTACATTGTACAGAGTAGACAAGCAAAATCTTTAGAAGAATTGACATATTATGACATCAAATGAAATTCATGTTTTGTGATGACCTTGCTGGAAAGAAACCTATAGGAATTACTAAGCTAGGAGTACGAAGTTTTTGTTGTTGTTGTTTGTTTTGTTTTTAATCCTGCTTCCAGTGCAACCTTGCTGCAAAAATCTGAGTTGTCATCTTTCAGCACCTAAAAAATACAGCATAATGGCTGGTGTATATACACAATGGCTAGTGTAAGGGACACCAGGAGGGAAGTAAGGCAAGTAGTAAGATGTAGAGAGCAATACTCAGTGTACATACAATTCCTGTGAGCTTCAGTGTGCTATATCCTGGAACTGTGATTTTTCTTTTACCCAAGTATTTGCCATTTTTATTTCCAGCATCAAAACCTGCACTTTCACACATACTCTCCTTGTGCTTTATTTTGCTTTAACTGACAAAGAGAAACGAAGGGGAAATGTGGGGACTTTGCATGATTTCTGCAACTGTGGAAATCCATTTTGGTTGTGCCTGCATGCTGCAACTCAAGAATCGCTCTGCAAACTGTTAATACACATCAGGGAAGAAACAAAGCAAATGAAATGTTAAAATTGTATGTAGCTGATATCAGAGTAGTTAAGCTGTGCTGAAGACTGGCCTGAAAAAAAAAAAAAAAAAAAATGAGAGATTTAGAAGATTCCTATTGCTAGTAACACACTCAGAATGGGTAGGAAATGCTCTAATTTCTTTATTTTCCAATTTCAGGGCCCACCTGGAAAAGATGGTCTGCCTGGGCATCCAGGACAGCGGGGCGAGACTGTAAGTAAATGAACTCTACTGTGCGAGTCTTGTAAACCTGCTGAAGTCATAAGCTTGTGACCAAAGCTAAAGAAATAGAGAAAACTTACTTGAAAAAGGGACAAGGCTGGAACAGAGAGATAACAAGACTGTGGCTTTCTTATGGCTTAGTAGCTTAGGCTTAGGAAAGGTTTATTTTGTTTCTGTGCTGTAAGGATGAGATTATTTTTGACTATGCCCAGTTAGTAATGTTATTGGGAGCTTAAGTAGGCAATAAAAGTAAGAAAACTTAATACTCAGGTATCACCTTCAGTAAAGGTTTGCCAGGCAATTACTATATGGCTTTTTTCTCACTGGATGTCATGTAACAGAGCATAATAAAATATATTAATAATGCTAAGCTGCTATGCAACTTAAAAGCCAACACCTTTAGAAGGTAGGATCAAGAATGATTGAGTCGGCCAAAGCAAAGTTAAATTTTGAAACTGTGTAATCTTGAAAATCACAGTGAATAAACTCTGTGAGCATAATGAAAACGGAAAATGAATGTGTAACGCTTTTTTAGTGCAATTATTTAAAAAAAAAAAAAAAACCCTTTGTAGTGCCAAACCGTATTAATGTTTCACTGAAATCAAACAAAATTTTTGCGTAGTTCTTCAGAACTGGAGAAAGCCAGAGATGAATTGAGAGAGAAATGTCAGCATGTAGAGTCTGTTTAGGGTTACACTTGACTAGAAATCTACTATATTTATTAAATTGAAAAGAATTTCTAATACAAAAATGAGATAGTCTCTAAGGGAGCTATAACTGCAATGACTAGTTTATTTTAATTGTATAAATAAGAGAATATGCATACTTCATTAAAATACGTGTCTCTGGCAAATTAAAGTTGCAGTCATCATCTCTTGATGAATAATAAATTTTATTTTCCAACAGCCATTTTGGTTATTACTAAAGACTAGTCTTGTGTGCCATGAGAAGCTCCCTAAGCCACTGTTTAAGATGGAGGAAGCTCAAAATGTTTTGTAGTCTGAGAAGAAAAAAAACACAGTTACTATTTTTCCTTTATTATTTGTTTCTTGAAACAAGACACTAGAAATGGAAGATGCAAAATGCAATAAAGCTAGTGGCTCTGCCTCTCTGTGATGTTTGGATCAGGTTCCTCTGGGTTTAATCACTACTTTGGTACTCTGTATCTCATTTGGAGTTAGTAGATTTGCACTGATATAAAACTTGAATAATTCAAAAGCAAATACCACTCTTCAGCATTGTTTACTGTCCTGTCTGTATGTGTACCCAGGCCAATTATTTTAAAAGTGTTTCTCTCGCTCTCCTTCGCTCTCCTTCGCTCTCCTTCGCTCTCCTTCGCTCTCCTTCGCTCTCCTTCGCTCTCCTTCGCTCTCCTTCGCTCTCCTTCGCTNTCTCCTTCGCTCTCCTTCGCTCTCCTTCGCTCTCCTTCGCTCTCCTTCGCTCTCCTTCGCTCTCCTTCGCTCTCCTTCGCTCTCCTTCGCTCTCCCTCTCACACACACACGCGCGTTTTTTCATGGATGCATTTTTTGTAGAAAAACAGACTTTTTAAAATGAAAAGTTTTTTTTTAACCCTTTTCATAGTCACAGTTGTGTTAACAAGTTAGAGAGCCTAAATTCTTAGATTGTACTCTGCAGCTTGCCTATGGAATGATAATATATGTTGGGCGCTACTGAAGTAAATATTGGAGGAGAAAAGACTATAACGTTTTCTCACAGTAAACCTTTGAAAAACTGCCAGTGTTTGTTAGAAGTTCAGAGACAGGAACAATGCTATCATGATAAATCATTTTCAGTGATGTCATCCACAGATTGGCAGGAGGCATCAACTAAGGAGATGCCTGGATTGTCTGATAGTAGGCAAGAATTTAGTGTTTCATGTCTATGAAAGGCCAAAATAGAAATGTAGTAGCTCTTTCATATAGTAGAATTAATCAAGGACCTTGTTATTTCTTACTGAAATAAACTAAGTTTTATTACATAATCTTTCACAGGGAATACTAGGGGGAAAAAAAGGAGGGTGTTCCTTATATATGTGTGAATGATAGACTACCACAAATTTTTTAATACTACACGTTTTCGAAGAACTCACCTGATGTCCAGGTCATCCTGTATTTGCTGCTGAAATATCCTTTCTTTATTACTACTTCTACAAATTTAAATTTGTAGATAAGCTGGTGATATTAGAAAAACGCAGAGTAGTCAGGCCACCATTAACATCAAGAGTTATTGAATATGCTGGAAAGGATTCATGTGTTCTGCAAGCGTGGAAACAGAAGGTCTTCTTGGGGCACTTTCAGGAAATTAGTTATTTTCAGCATTCCTTTTTCTTTCCTTACAATAGGCTTTAGAAGTAGTCTTGGCTGAGTAAGGGAATGGACAGATGAACAATTCTATTTGTATCAGTTCTGATATTGAGCCTGGAGAGCAAAGGGATTCTTTGGTCTTTGTTCGTAATGTAGATCATTTTAGAGATCTGAGGGAGAGGAACTAAACAGTTATAGCAAAACTGAACTGCTATAACATCTGGCTGGAGGAAGATATAAAAGCCTAAACCAGATCTGATGGAACAGGGATAATATCAGTGAGACTGTATCCTGAGGAATGCCTAATAGAGCCCAACATCTATAACAAATATGGGTCACATGACACCTTTGTCCTTACACAAGTGAGCAGAGGAAGAGGACAATATGGAATGTATGGGACAGTATGTGAGACCCTGGATGTTATATAGCAGTAACTGCTTTCTCTGATCTTCATGCAACAACACACTTCTGAGGTATTTGAAAGACATAATTTAGCATGTTTCCAAGAGGCAACCAATGTTCCTAAAAAGCGAGGCTGTCATTCAGCTTATTGGAAATTTCTAGGCAAAAGTCTGGGGACCTTGATTAGAATATGCAAAATCTATAAAATTTCCCGATTTTCTGGAAAACTGCCCCGAAAACAATTGCTGTCCGTTCTTTGCTTCTCACTCTTTTGTCATCATCTTAGCTTCTCATTAGCTCCATTCTTTTTTTTTTTGTATTTGTGCTGCTCTCTTTACCATCTCTATGTAACATTCATCTTTTCTGAATCTAAATTTCCTTCAGTTTTCTTTCTTTCTAATCTCTTTATCTCTAATGCCTCTCCAACTTAACCCACCGTCTGTGTGTTTCCTTAAAAAGAAAAAAAAAGTTACATTTGGCTTTGATTCATAATGTGTGTGTGTGTATATATGCGTGTGCGTGTGTGTGTATATATATCTATATGTAAAATGTATTTTCGGCACAGATAGTAGTTTTGCTCTTCTGTTTTCTTCTGCTGAGTAGCATAACTTATTCTTGTTATTTCCCAGGGTTTCCAAGGAAAAACTGGTCCTCCTGGTCCTGGCGGTGTTGTTGGCCCTCAGGTACAGCATTTGATTTCCTATCTAACTTTATAATACTAATGTTTAATGGTTATGTTATAGCTACTGCATCGGGCAGTTTTAAGCTGTATTAAAAAGAAGATATTGATGGATATATCAATTTCGGAAGCATGAATATATGTATAACAGTTTTAGAAAGATGTCCTTTAGCAATCAATGATTCCACAAAATATAAAATCATTGGGGTTACTTTTCCAATTTTTATATATCATATCTTCTTTATTTGATCATAAAGTTTATGGTTTGCAGAAGTCAAGGATGTAGAATGAGATCTCTAACAAGAATCAGTTTAGAAGGAACAATACATTATGTGGCTTTTTAGTCAAAGGCCAAGTTTTGGTCATTTTTGGATTGTAGAGAGATTCACTATTTAATCTGATTTTACTTATTTGCAGTAAAATTATTGGATTAGGTATTTGAATTTCATAGGCTTTTTTTGAGTGATACCACTAGTGAAAACTTTCTGCTCGTGAATCTAAAGAGAGATTTTTCACCTCTCCTATCTTCATATTTTTCATATTACTCAGAAAAACAGCAATGCTTCAAGATAGGCAGAGGCATGTCCATAGAATCATAGAATGCTTAAGGTTGGAAGGGACCTCTAGAGATCATCTAGTCCAACCCCCCTATACACTGAGAAGAGGCCAGCCCCATCCTCCTCACTGCCTCCCTTGAGGTACTGATAGACACTAATGAGGTCTCCTCTCAGCCTTCTCTTCTCCAGGCTGAACAGGCCCAGCTCTCTCAGCCTTAGGACAGTCCACTGTCCTTTCTGTAATGTCCTCTCATATGTGCAGAAGCAGTGTATTTCATTGCTTAAGGAGTAAGGTCAGGATTTTGCACTGTGGAAGCAGTACAGCTGTGTCTGCAGGCAGAATGCAATGAAAGATTTATTTCATGGCATAAAGATATTTTGTAAGTCAGCTTTGCCTGGAGGGGAAGGTGAGGAATGTATGCTAACCAGTGAACATATTGTTTTGTAACAGATACTCAAAACAGCTGGATATTAAGATTCCTCCTCCCTCCTTCCCCCAGCAAAACCCATTAAATACCTCAAGATGATGGAAATTTTTTAACTTTTGTGCTTAGGGTCCTACTGGTGAAACTGGCCCGATTGGGGAAAGAGGTCATCCTGGTCCTCCTGGCCCACCAGGGGAACAAGGCCTCCCAGGTGCTGCAGGAAAAGAAGGCGCTAAGGTAGGATGTGGCTTCAAGAAAGAAATTGGGGGGAGCAGATAAAATGATGACATTTCTATTAGTCCTAGAACATACAGAATAATATCAGAATAAAATTAGGATTGGCACATTTCACCCAGTAAGATTTCAAAGTCTAGAAGATTCCTGTTTCAGAGCTGCTTCTGCTCTGTTTGAAACAATGGGACTTCTCTTTGAACCAATAATTATCATTTTTTGTAATAAAAAAAAAAACCACACACTTTTACTGTGAGAATACATAGTAGTTGCATCATTCATTTTAAATGTACATTGTAGTTTTTTTATGAATATATCTTTCAAAACATACTATGTTTTGCTATGTTTTTCACTATTTATATGCTATACCTAATACTGTATTTTGTCAAAGCTTCTTATAAATGTAAATGTATTGATAAACTAGAGTAGTGAAGACTATAAAAGAATTGGTGGATAAATAGGCATAATCTTTTCCTGTCATTAATAAATCCATGTCTGGTATTTCATTTTCACCACTCATTTAATGATGAACATTTGCATTTTAAAATTTTCTATTTAATCAATTTATTTTTTCAAAGGGGGACCCGGGCCCTCAAGGTATTCCTGGGAAAGATGGACCAGCAGGTCTCCGTGGTTTCCCTGGGGAAAGAGGCCTTCCAGGAGCTCAGGTATGATATGAGCACTAGAGCAGCTGGCACAATGTTTAGAAGAACATAGAATAACAATTAATTTAGCACTCTTACTTCATGAAGCCTTCTACTGTGCCTAAAAATGAATGCCATAAAATAACACAACCAATAGTACCAACAGTATCTTGGCTACAAGCCAAGACGGAATTTATCCAGTTGCTTGTCCTAGGATTTTTACATTCTTCCTGTTACATATGTTGCAAAAATAACTCTTGTTTGTTTATTTTTATTCTTTATTTTTATTCTTTATTCTTTAGGGTGCAGCTGGTCTGAAGGGAGGGGAAGGTCCACAAGGCCCGCCTGGCCCCATTGTAAGTAAACTTCATAATTTAATGGACATATAAACAGTATTGCATAGTAACCTTTTTATTCTCTATATGCTGTGGTATTCTGATCACAGTTCATAATACAGCAGGCAAATATGTATCATTAAAAGTGAATGATATTTTTTCCTACTAATTGTCACAGTAATGACCCTGTCATCTAAGGAATGTGAAGGTTGTGAATATCTGAAGCTTGCTGCTATCAGTAGGTACAAAATTGACTTGTTCAATGCTTGCTACTTCCAGAAGTTAATTTTTGAAACAAAAAGAATTTTTGGTAGTAGAAAATTTACAGGCACTAGGTAATTGGATTTTGGGCTTATGCTTTGTTCAGACTCATATACTTGACCCAACTAATGTCAGATTTACTGCTGGTGTTCTGCATAGACTGAATTGTGATACCAGGAAGTTTTACATGAAATAAAACAAACAAACAAAAAACCCTGTAAGTATTCTACTCATTTGTATTTACTATATAGTTGAGAAATGTTGCAGAGTCTGTTCCATTGCATTGCTGCTATTTTTTAATTATTATTTATTTACAATATGACACAAAATCTGCTGCAGAAAGCCCACTTGATTCTGTTCACAGAATCTTAAGTCTGGACAATTCAACAGACTCTAAAATAGATAAATAAATAAAAAAGGAATACACGTTAATCCTATTTCAAAGTGCTTTAAAAGTAAATGGTATAGCAGCAGACGTACTATATCATTTTTTCTCTATTAGCTCCACTTTAAAATTGTTTTCAGTGAAGAATTTAGATCCTGCAAGAATGAGGAAAATAGGAATAGGAAAGGATGATGAGCATTGAAGGGAGAGAGGGGAAAAAAAAAAGACTCTTGTTTCACAATAGAAGTAACAGACAGTTCTAAATTCTCATTGAATTGATTATGCAGGAAAGAGAGTGACCCATAAACACCTTTTTTTTTGAATATGTAAAGAGCTCATGCACTATGCAATTACTCAAGAACTATAAAAAGCTTCGTTAAAAGCACCCATTGCTTTGAAGGCTTTATCTTCGCTGTACTTCTGTGTGGACCATGATTAAAAACAGGTCCAATAAAACCTGTTATAAATGAGGTTTGCCTGGCTAATGACTGATGTGTAGAATCTTTTTACCAAACTGTGTGTGGGTTTCTATTCCAGCAAAACTTTGTCATGCAGTAATATTATTTCCCAAGACTTTAGTGTGAACATATGCATAAATGTGCTTACCAACTTTCTGTTGCTGTGGTTGTTTTTCATTTACTCTTAAGATAGAGGAAAAGCAATGGCATGTTTTTATCCTTCAAAAAGAGTAAGTTATTCTCCCTTGACTAGAAGTAATGGATTTTTTTCTAGATAATGCTAGGATCAAAATCTGTATTTACATACAGATTTTGTTTCATGTTTGGACTTCTAGTATTCATACTTCTGCCTCTTTATACAACTGGTAATTATTAGTTGAAAGGCATTTAAAATAGGGCACCTGCTTCAATTAATGACTTTGTTGTTATTTTTATGTAAGAAAACACTGAGATTCAGAACATGGTACCCTTATTTCCAAATGTTAAGAGTGCAGATTTTGACAACTGTCTAGTCAGTTCAGCTCTCTCTATTCAGTGCTATTGAAGTGGCAGAAAAAAAGTAGCACAGCTTTTTTTGTTAGGCAGAAAAGTAATAGAGGAGCTGAAATTCTATGTATTTCAGCAATAAAGCTCCTCTATAGGCCAACAATTCATACTGAGATGAGAATGCATTAAATGAGGGAAAAATGTTATAGAAAAATTCTTGCTTCTGGAAAAGATCTGCTGCAGCATACTTTAATTAAGCCTTAATTCTTGATTTCTTAATACTTGCCACTTGAATTTATAAAATTAATTCTTGAATTCTTAATATCTTTAAGCTTTTCTTCTTTAAATCAAAACTTGTGTTTTGGATGTACAGTTCTTTTTAACACATTGTAGTACATGTATTGAAAAGGCTAAACCTGAGCTTTCTGCCTCTTACCTTGTTCTTCTCTATAGTGACAGCTGTAATGCATAATGCATACATTCCACTGAAAAATACAATGAATATGACCAAAAGAAACAGAAATCAAATCTATTAAAATTCAAAACACAATGAGACAGCAAAAAAGTAACATAACTGCTTCCACACAGTTGCTACTTGTGATCTGATATTTCCCTTTATTATTTGCTTCCAATATACAATGTTTCTTAATCTGAGTTTGGAATCTAATAGCACAGATCTGTACAAACAGGGAGTTCAAACTCTACTGAGGGCAGAGTAACTCCCCAGGGAAATAATAGTCCATCTGCATGTATTATAGTGGCACCCTAGATTCATGGCACCCTTGATTTCTTGACATTAAAAATACTTTTTTGTCTGATTACTTTCATACAGTAAAAAAAAAAAAAGTGTGACATCATGACTTATATAATTTATATATCTTTACTTTTATCATATAGTTATCATGTTTCTATTTTCAGGCTTTCAAACATTCAGGTAACTGGGAATGAAACTGCATCTAGCAAATGAAATCAGAAATGAAATTTCAGGACTACCTTTCATATGCTGCCACTAACAGTGTCAGACTACAGCTAGCATGAAGTATACCCCAGAAATACACATAATATGGGTGTTAGGAGCACAGTACAACCTGGTTCCCTGTACAGATCCATTCCTTTGGGATCACACTTCCTGGTAAGGTAGAAAGAGGTGTATTTGGGAAGCTCAGAATTTTTTCATATTTTTCTTAAATCTCTTTTGAGAAATAAGTGTAGTAGTTAGCAAGTATTTTGGGCAGAGTGGAGAGAGACATTTTCTAATTTGTGTAGGGCATCTCTTTATTAGTTTTATGTCTGCTAAGTATGCATAGGTTTCACTGTAGAATGATAGCTCTGCAAACTAGATAGCTTAGGCACAAACGTCACCAAGTTGACCTACTGTTTTTCCAGAAGTCCTCATGTACTTTTTTCTATTTCATCTTTAATTTCATCATCTTTTCATCTTTAATTACTAACTTCTTATCTTAGATGTGCTTTCTAGTGAAAGCATCTAATACCAGGCTTCTGTGCATCTGCAAAGACCACAATTAAGCCACAATAGCTCACGCTTTTCACAGCAGTTCATAGCAGACCGTGAGCATCAAGTGGTCCTAAAATATTTTCCAGCCTATTTTTAGGCAATGGAGGGTACATGCAGTAATGACAAGTGTAATTATAGTGGAGTCTTCATTTGGAATTTATAATGAGAAGAGGTTTCATGCCAGTGGGTGATTTTCCTCAAATTCCCTGCCAATACCAATTGTAGCACATATACTCAACTATAAACTTTATTTGGCTAGTGCCTACATCTGCAAGCACACCAAAGAAATGCCTGTTTTAAATACTGTGCATGCCAAAAACTGTGCTTAGAGGCATTCATACAAAAAAAAAGATGCATGAATATGCTCAAGAGCAAGGTCTTTTTTTGTTTAACAGTTGTCTTTTATCTGCTATCTTCTGCTTGTTTCTTCACTTCTCATACTACTGCAGAGAATGCTGAATGCCGATGAGAAGCAGCTCTTTGGATTGTCAAGCAGTCATTTTTCATTAGCTCATTTACAGATAGGATGCCCAAATTAGGACTCTGAATAAGCCAGCTATGGGCTACCCAGTTAGCAGCATTGCCACAATTAGAGCTATCTTCCTCTGTCTGATAACATTATTCAGTCAGGGGGATGCTCCTGTGTTGAACATTCTGTTGACCATCAATAAAAACTATTCTTGCCGTTACATAGTGCATGGCCTATAAATTGCTTATCTTTTCCCAGGAAGGGAGATAAAGACAAGGTCACTAATGAACTTATTATCTGTGCCAAGAGAATTACTGGATAAAAATATACTGATTCTGTAGAAAAGTCTTTAAAAAAAAAAAAAAAAAAATCAAGGATGTGAGTACGATAGATCGCAGATTAGTAGGGTATTTTAGTAGCAAAAGGGGATTGTTCCTCCATGAAGGGGCCTCCGTGAAGGGGCAAAGTGACAAAAAAGCTAATAAATAGAGAGTAAGAGAGAAATTTAAGAATGTAGAACTATGTTTCATGCATAGAGGTTCATGCTTCTGAAGATCAGAAGAGACTATTATAATCTCATCTGGTCTGCAGAACTTCCTTTTTTATGTTTTTTGTTAGCCAAGGCAATGAAAAAAAAGTATAAGAAGCTGTCTATTTAGTTATGACTTGCTTGGTTTTCCTACAAAAGTAGCAAAAACTGAGAGACAAGAAACACAAGAAAGAATTTAGAAATTCAGCCTGTGTGCGTGCGTGTGTGTGTGTGTGTGTGTGTGTATATATCTACAGCAACTCTGCTTCTGTAGCACTGACCCCTCTATCACATGATCAATCACAATTATTTTAAATCATGTTGTTTTAAAAAATAAAAGTATGTTGTTTTAAAAGTTAAGCAAGTATTTGAAACGAAGAACAACAAACCTAAGGACATGCCTAAAATGCTCTTTTGAGTTGTGATTATAATTTAAGATGTCCCTCTTTGATCTGAGTCTGTACAGTCCGAACAAAGAAATAAGATGATTCTTGATAGCAGATTCTGCTGTTCTTTGTTTGTGACTCTTATGACATTTAAGCATGACAAAAATGCATGCAAAAATACACAGGAAAGGTCAGCTGAGTAAAAAGAGCTAGCAGAAATTATGGCGAGTGTTGGAGTCTAGTGTCTGATGTAGGAAAAATCTTGCATTTTCCCCCCCTTGTTCTTACATCTTACTGATGAGCTGACCTAAAATTTTTTAGCTTATGAGATTTGACAGGATCAGAGACCATGCTGGTGGCTGCAGGCAAGTGATTTTTTTTTTGTTGTTGAATTCATGGAAGTCTTAGGAAGGTTTTTTTTGTTTTTTTTTTTTTAAAAAAAAAGTAGGACTCAAACTCAGGCATCCCCACAGACTTTCAAAAAACACCTGGAAGGATAATATGAACAGCCATCTGAACAGTCTTGCAGAATTAGATTTTACTGAAACAATTTGCAAAAAGGTTTTGAGCTTTCTGCACTTACAACCACCATTCAGCACTCTATTCTGCAACAGCGATCTAGAGAGAAAAGCACCTTTTTAGCCAGTTATGCCAGTGGGGTCAGTCTAAGAAAACCATGCCATGAATTAGAGTGATAACTTGCAGGCAGAAACACCTTCCAATTCAGTATTCCAAGAAGTAGCCAGACTCCATCTTGCTTGAACATGGAGGGGAAAAAATGCTTATTCAGAGCCTGAGGCTACGATATCTATTACTTGCCCATTCCATTGTGTACTACTTCCAGTATATCCATTACAAAGGTGAGAATCTGTGGTTTTAAAGTCTTATAAACTATCTTATAGGTGTCAATCTGAAAAGCTAGGGAAAGATATTATTACAGCAAAAGAGTCTTTAACAGTGCTCAATTGATGTGCAAGCTATAAATGATTTAGGAGAGGACAGCTCTTTTTGCTCCTTAGTTTCCAATAAGTCCATTCTCAAATCAATTTTTCGTTTACAAATCCAGCCTGAATCTTATTTATCTTATTTTAGAAGTGTGAGCCATAGATTTCAAAATGGGCAAGACTTTTACAAGTATCCTGTTTTATAACTGGCATCAAAAAGATTCAGAATGAGAAAGAGAAGAAAATTTAAGGTCCTGAAAGTTACCTTTGTTACTGTTCATTATAATATCAGAGACAGTAATTCCAATTTAAAGTTATTTACAATTTAAAAAGTGGAATTAACAGCTTAATTTAGCTAGCTGTGTCATATAATTAACTGCAGCAGTAAGTATAGAGGATTGTTATATAGAGGGTTTGGTCTCTTGTAAGGTGTTTCTGGTAATTAAATAGCAATTCTTCATGCAGTGTCAAAAAGAAAATGGCTGATTGAGAGTAATTTTTGGTATGTTCCCTTTTCTGATCTTTAAAAGTATTGCAGTGTTACAAAATCAGTCCTTCACCTAAAGAAAATTTCCAGAATAATACATGATTTTGAGGAGGAAATTAAAAAGACTTTGAACTGAATCTGTATTTTTTAAAATATGAAAGCAGTCTGGACTTTAACTTTTTCCTTTTAATTTTAATATATTTGCAGTTACAAAGACCTTCTCTTCACAATTGGGCTAATAGTCATGAAACATTTAATGGATGCCACTGTTATTATCTGTATTTAAAATTTCTTTTTAAAAAGAAAAAACCCCTCTTTATCATAATGGAATGAAGCTATACCTGAGAGATCTTTTTGAATCATGTGCCACCATGCCATCAAAACAAAAATTATTAGAAAAGAAAAGCATAAATGTTTTCATAAAGTCAGATTTTAGAGTGGGAAGCTCTAATGAGGATCCTGGCAGCCAGTCATGTTACTGCTGTAGCTTGGCTTCAAGCTACAATTATTTTCATGTGTTCTGTGTTTAGCAACACTTTTCAGGACAGTATTTGTTTTTAATGTTGCTCCTGCCATTAGCAGTACAACTATCACTAGCACACTGCATAACATTTTTACTTTGATCTCTAACCTGAGCATCGCTAGTCTTGTCGTTGCTGGTGCTGTACTCAGTACCACTTTCTCCAACTGTTAATTTCATTTTAGGAATATAGCATGTCTTGGTCCAGTAATTTATTCCTGGAAATATTAATGTCAAGATATTTTCTGGAAGCTTTTCTTCATTAACTTTTACAATGTTACAGCCAACATTGCAAATGTAGCAATATGTTGAATAAATATTCATCTCTGACATTATCTTTTTTGGACTATTTTATACGCCATTCTTAAAGGTATGAAATCAAAGGGCCATTGACAGGTAATAGATTAGATGAGCCAGAAGGTATTGTCTGCTATTTAAATAGCATTGCAGCATGCTGCAGAATGACATCAAATGTTAGAACTAGACACCACCAGGAACTGCCTTAGAATTGCTTTCTTGCCTGAACTATTTTAAGCTACAAATTATTTTGATCTGAACCAATGGAATGACACTAACAGAGAAATTCAACTTTGAGGATTCTCCATGTATAATAATAAGAGTCTTAACCTGTGGCATGAAAAACAGCACCAGTTATCAGGGCTACATCTGAATTCTCCATAATTCTTTGTTTCCTTCCAGGGTTCACCAGGAGAACGTGGAGCAGCGGGCACTGCTGGCCCAATTGGTTTACCTGGTCGTCCTGGACCTCAGGGCCCCCCAGGCCCTGCAGGGGAGAAGGGTGCTCCAGTGAGTCATATATATGTTATAAAGTCAAAAAAGGCTGTCAAAGCACAGAAGTTACTACTTACTCCAGAATATTGCTTCTTCCCACTCCAGTATTTGCCTGTTGAATATATGCCCAGAATACTTGCCCTACTCCTTTTATAATTACAGCTAAGTAGTAAGAAACTTTGTCATGCTGTCTAATGCCCAAGAAGAATTAAAGATGTTATCATCACAGCTGTGAGTGAACATCATCAAAAATATTTTGTCAAATTTTATACCCAGCCACTCTGCATTACAGTACAAGCAAGCTTGTCATCACGTTCCTTTGTCACTAAGTATGATTTTCTGATACATTCTCTTCCTTTAATGATTTCCTTTCTGGAGAGATTTCTTCAATTTGTTTTGTCTTCATTTTTAAGCTTTTCATGTATCGTAATGCATCATATAAATCTCATTTTGCTTATTTTCATTTTGGAATCTGCTCATGGGATTTTCTTTGAATGAAAGGCAAGATCAGTTCTGCAGACATTTGTACAACACCTTTTTTTTTTTTTTTTGGTTTCTGCTTCTGGCACTTCAAAATATGTTTTCCTAAAATCGAATCATGATTCTGCACTCTAACCTTCAAACAACCAGGGAAAGGAAAAGTGTCATCAGCCAATGCAGAGCAAAAAACAAAACTGAAACACTTCCCAGTAACTGTGAATGGAAGTGATATTTTGTCACTGAGTTCCCCAGAAAACCAGCAACGTGTTGGGATCAGGTTTCAGAAAGTTTGTGTCTTTATTCCCCTTGGTAACTTATATCCACTTATTGTTGATGATTTGGAGTATTAGCAGGCTGATTGTCTTGAGGCTGTGTGAGATGAGAGTGTAGCAAGGAGCCTAGGAATTTAACTCACTACTGCATCTAGTTCCCACTTGAATAGAGACCATGAAATTCTCAGGCAGCCAGAGTGCTCTGATTTTCAGTACAGGTGCAGGTACAGGCTAGAACACATTCAAAACCAAGCAGATACCAAGGAACCATCCACTAGCAGGAGTCCAATATAATACAACTCCATCCACTGGCAGGAGACCAATATAATACAACTCCATCCTTGCCTCTGGCATATCCATTTCTACACCCACTATGTTACTTCCTTTGAGGATAACAGACAAGATAGTGAACTAACTTTTCAAATATATATCCATGGAAGATTCATGCCAGAAATAATCTTTTTCTTTTTTTTTCCCCTTTTCTGTGCCCCTAAAGTATGTAAAAAGTTTTTGTTGAAGGAAGCTGTCCTAGTACAGACATGAAAGACAACTGTTGTTGTTTAAAATAGATTCTGTGAGAAATAAATAAACAACAGCAGTGTCTAAATTCATCTCTTATCCCTAACTCTGAGAGTCACCAGGTTCACATATGACGACAATAAAATGTCAGAGCTGTTTGTGAGGGGATTGCAGTTGGTCTTTCAAGGTATGTACATTCAGTGCAGGCTGAAATGCTTTTCTTTTTGTATGATGAATTTTACCAGATGTGTATTAATCCCTTTGGGTCTTGGGGCTTCATCTATGTTGTATGCTACCTATACTGTGCTATAATCTTTATTAGTCTCCTGTGATAATATTGATGACTGTCTTTTTGTCAAAATTAGGGTGAAAAAGGTCCTCAAGGTCCAGCTGGACGTGATGGAGTACAGGGTCCTGTAGGTCTTCCTGGTCCTGCTGGTCCAAGTGGTTCTCCTGGAGAAGATGGTGACAAGGTGAATCCTTATATTTGGCATTAGTGCATCTCGGAGGTCTGTGACTACAGCTCTCTGGCTGTAGCTTTCCTTACAATAGAGCACATAATGAACTCTTGCCAAAAAAGAACACCCAGAAGAAGAAAGCGGTTATGTCTGAGGGATAGATGTCACAGGAAGCCAGAATTTATGTTCAAGAACTAGTAGACAGTTATATTGGCAAAGAAACAAGGATGAAAGTGTAACACAACAAATCCAGGCACATGATATTAAAATTGATTTTGCCTATTTTAGAAGCTTGGCTTGCTGAATGAGAAAGATGAGACCTTGGTGGAGGGTGTTTTGAATAAAACATTCACAGCAACATCCTGTTGACTTTTGATAAAATTTAGGACACAGCAGTTCTCAGGATCATGTTACATGTTCATTTGATTCAGCACTGTTCTGTCAATTAGCATAGTATAAAGATAAAGACTTTGAGGCTTATGTTTATAATGAATGACTGCCGTTATGTGACCAACAGAGAGTATTTTCTGTGATTTAACATGATTTTCTTCATTTTATAAAGAAAACATTTGTTCTAACATAGTTTCTTGACAATTTTTATCATTTTGAAGTTTGAAATACTGTATATAACAGTGAGAAGCAGTTGTTCAGTCATGTACAGTTAGATTAGTCTGTAAATCCGAGCAATTCCAGTATTAGTTCATATTGAAGGTGACATGAGGGAAAACAATTCCTTTATTTAAAGCTCAATTGTGCTGTACTTCAAAGTCAGATCTTGTTGCACTTTGCAGTGTAGTGGTCAGTGTCTGGATTAATATGTCATACTATTAATCAGTGCAGAATTGTCTCCTTCAGGCCATCGTTCTTGAACCTGCAGCATAAAGGATACAGAACAATCATGTAAAAGGGAACACTTAAATATACTGTGATATTGACTTTGGCTAGGTGTGAAGGAGACCATTCCAAATGAGAAGTTTAACTTTTAACTTTCAATTACAGGGTGAAATTGGTGAACCAGGTCAGAAAGGCAGTAAAGGCGACAAGGGAGAAAACGTGAGTGGCAATGTCCTTTGTTCAATACATACTTCCTAAATAGAAAGTGATTGTGCATGAAGTATACAACTTGCCTTGCATACATCAGTCAGTAGAAACAGACACTCGTGAAAAATGTTCTGCTGTTTACTTTATAAGAGTTTCTTTCAAAATAATGTTAATGTTAAGCTGCATTCCTAAGCACTCTTCCTATATAATTTTAATTCATCCATTTTACATTGGAACTGGAAGAGACCAAGAATGATGATTAAAAAAAAAAAATTTACCTGATCATGGGAGAGCAAATTTATCTGATCTCAGCATTTCAGAACAGCAAAGACCTCGGATTCCAATTTCTCTAGGAGAGCTGGGATTCTTCCCATGAATCCTTTAGTTTAGAGAGATGTCACTGTGGATGCTAAAAACTTTGCATCTCACATTGTCCTCATATAAACTATAGTTCTGTAGAGTGAAACAATAAAAGGAGGTCTTTAGAAATGGTAAGAAATACATATCTTGAAATTTCAGACTCTCTGAAAAATGAGATGTCCCAGAATACACCTAGAACCTAAAGAAACATATTCTGTCTTCATGAAGGACAAAATAATGTAGCAAGCTCTTTGAATTCAAGCATACTTATGAACTAATTAGGTTTCCCAGACTAAAAAGTACAGAAAATACCTTTTTCATTTGAAATCACAGACTAAAATGCAACCCTTTCAAATGTAAGGCTGTACTTTATAGTTCTACCCCTTACATGCCTACTCCCTTTGCTGGTGCAAAATGCAGATTCAGCATAAGGCACCATTTTAACCCCTTCATAAAGCAGTACCCTGCACTCCCCTAGTCTTAGAGTTAGACGTGCCACTACATCACATCTGCAGTTCAGACTGCTAAACTATATAACTTGCACAGTCAGAATTCTCTAAGGGACCTGGAAAATTTAAGAGGCTTCCACTTGAATAGATTTATTTTTCTCCATTGTGTACAGAAGAGGTTTAGTGTTGAGGAGACTTCTAGTGCTCAGCAACAATTTGGTTGAGATGTTAAACTTTCTCATGATTTATGGAAGTAAAAATAACAAGCTTTGTAATATCACAAAAACATTTTACAATTTCATGAAAACTGATTCAGAAATTAAGCATTCCATCTAAAGATAAATTGTAAAATTAGGCTTTATAGGTTGTTTTATTTCTGCACAAATCTCATTAAAAAGTCTGATATTTTTAATTTTCCTTAATTCATGTTTGCATGAGAATCTATTTTAAATACCCTGGAACCTTGCAAATGTAAGTGCTTTCAATGAATGTCAGTTTAAAATTTATTATAGACATGCAAATTTGAGCCTTTGAGAGCTGAACAAATAATGCTTGGCAGTATTGAATGTGGAAGACTTGCAAATAATACTACATTTTCTCTGGGGAAGTGCAGAAATGCTTAATAGACCTCAATCATGCAAATATTGTTCTCTCTGTATTTGCTGTTCATTTCATTCCAGATGCCATAATCACTGATTCTTCTTCTGTTTGTTGCAGGGTCCTCCAGGTCCACCAGGTCTCCAGGGTCCTGTGGGTGCCCCGGGTATAGCTGTAAGTCGCCCAGTCCTTATTCAGAGCAAACCACAATCTTGACATCCCCTCTGATACTCAGAAGTCCTTGGAACTGCATGGTAGTATGTGCTGCTTACTAAGGAATAGGCTTCAAGTCACTGTTAACAGATGTATCATTTTGCCCTTTTATTTAGTTGTTTATTGTAAACAAGCCTGCATAGCTGCTATAAATTTGAAGGGCAGTAATTTGAAGGAATCATTGAAACTGGAATAGTGCATGTAGTGAATGGGACCAGTCCTTTCAGCCAATTTGTTTGATTGTGTGTTTGAGCAGCAGTAGGAAAATCAACTTGATACCAGCAGCATTTAAGCGAGAGTACCTATTTTTAAATCCATATGAAAACAAGTTGATTTCTTTTTTATTTCAGAAAACTTTGAATTCTTCTGTCATGAGCACTGATAGAATTGTGGGCTTCTTGCATTTTTCTGATATTTAGGTATTCAAGAGTTAGAATATGTAAACAGATGTGAAAGAGCTATTCAGGAAAAAATCTTGAGACATGCAGTATTATTTAACCTTAAACCAGGGCATATGCCTGTATTCTATTTGTGTAACAGTTTTCCTTGAATGGAGCTGGTGTGATGCATATGAAAAGACATGAGGGCTAATTCTTAGTCATCTTGTAGTTGTTTTCCAGTGATTTCAAAAGAGCTTTTCCTGATTTTGAGGCCTGTAATATTTCTGCTTTTTGCCCTTTCCAAATAGGGTGGTGATGGGGAGCCAGGCCCACGAGGTCAGCAAGGGATGTTTGGGCAGAAAGGTGATGAAGGTCCTCGAGGTTTTCCTGGCCCTCCAGGCCCTATTGGCTTACAAGTAAGTTTCTTTATTACTTTGCTATCCACATATAAGAACTCTTATTTCTGTGTCAGAAACTGAAAAAGTGTTGCCTATGATTGCATATGTTTGCAAAAATTCAATATATTTGCTGTAACATTAAAAACTCCTTCAAAAATTTATTTTTCTTTTAATGCAAAGTGTTTTGTTTTTGTGTTTCCCCTCAAATTTCAGACCCGGATGTGATTTGTATTGTTTCACACTGATGTGCATGTCATCACTCCAGATACTCCACTAATATAGTTCTCTTTTATCCTCCATATTTTTAGGGTCTACCTGGCCCTCCAGGTGAAAAGGGTGAAAATGGCGACGTGGGCCCAATGGTAAGGTTTCCTCCCCATCAGCCCCTCCTAGGCGCACCAATATCATCCATGTATTATATCTTTTCTCTGTAGCTCACAACTTGATAAGGCACTCCTAAGTGCCTTGTGGATGTCATCTACCTTGACCTCAGCAAGGCTTTTGACACTGTCCCTCACAGCATCCTTCTGGGCAAGCTCCGCAAGTGTGGGATAGATGAGTGGACAGTGAGGTGGATTAGGAATTGGCTGGATGGCAGGGCTCAGAGGGTGGTTATCAGTGGCGTGGAGTCTAGTTGGAGGCCTGGGGTGAGCGGTGTCCCCCGGGGGTCAGTCCTCGGCCCAGTCCTGTTCAA